>ML786700.1:324138-340495 GCA_009831015.1 Picea engelmannii | reverse complement strand
CTCCCAACCACCCTCCAATATTAATCTTTGAAACTTAAACTCTTTACAGTGCAATAAAGTTATTCAATGTCTTACCAGTCTTGTCTCTATTCTGTTGCGCTGCTCTGCCCTGTCTGCATCAGTGTCTTCTACACACACCTTGCACTTTATGTTCTTCTCCATTTATACTCTCTGCACCATGTCCCTTCCATGAAACCTTCCTCTGCTGTGTATTTCTGCTCCTGTGCTCTACCTCCTTGCTCACACTCCAATCTTTCTACACAGCGACCACAACAACTCCAACATCAATGGAAACAACAACCTCATCTCTTCTCTACACAGTGTACTTATAGTTTTCGTGCACCTCGTGCATGCAATGTGTGTCTATACTCTATATGCTCACACCATGCCCATATCCTCCACCTCTCGAGTGCTCTGCCTGATACTCATAGTAACTCTTCAGCTTCTCTGTCCCCTTTCACACGCGTTCAGCATCACTGGGTGTTATGCTGAGATTCCTCAGTCTCTCTGGCAGTTGAGACTCTTCGTCTTCTCTGTAATAGTTGAGCTCATCCTTTATGTTTCAATTACAAGCTCTTTTTCTTCCAGAATCCCCCTCCATGCACAGTCTATCTTATTGTCTTTTACACACCTCACCGACGGTTTCACTTCTCCGTTTCTCGGCCAATAACAAGAACACCTGTCTTTGCCATTGAAACGCTAACTTATTTTTCATCATCAGTCTGTTTCTCTTAACTGATTCATAACTGAAGCATTAATGTGCAAGGAAGAATAGCAACCCTCCGATCAACACTTGATCCAACGGTTCATATCCAATCGGGATTTCACCTATCGTGATTTCAGCACTCTTGGCGTTCAAAGTTTTTGTCACTTACAAATCCCGTGACCAAGGGATGTGACCACAGCCTTATGTCTCTCTATCGAGGTTTCGGCGTTTTCAGTGTCGAGATGCATATGCACTCGGAAACCCCGATTCTCCGATCCCCGATGTGCTCTTTTCCCGAGCCTTAGCCCCTTCCGGCTACACAATGGTCCATGTGACCTGCGATCACGTGGCCACCACCATACCTCTCGACAAAGTGCGCTGGCCCACTTGGCTAGAACATGATCCATATGACCTATCTCCATGTGACCTCGGTCATATCACTCCATTGGAGTTTCGGCACTTACGATGACATAATCCTTATGTCCATGGAATTCGCGATTTCCCGATTCGCGATGCGCTTTAGCCCTCTTGGCTGACCCTGGTTCACATGACCATTAACTGTGACTGCAACCATACCTCTGACAGCTGGCCTCCACTACGCCACCATTCTCCTTCGCTGCTGTGCTGACATCTGGCCCCTACTTATCGGGGTTTCATGGATCGCAATTCTAAATTGCACAAACTCTTGTCAACGGGATCCCCGATTTCCCGATGAACCAAAATACCGAAGGTGCCTTGATCTTCGACACCTGTCCCTCAGATGGACGGTCCCGATCCCTTCGGGATTTCGAGACTTTCGATGTCGAGAGTTTCTCACCTCTTCAATCCCCGATTACTGATAACGAAGATCAACGGTCCAGATCTCATTCTTATCCAACGGCTGTGATTACTTCGCAAAATTGCATATCGCGATTTCGGGGTTTTCGTTGTCGACTGAACTTTGCATATTGAAGTCCCGATCCCCGAATCTACGATGGCTTATATCCCTCGCAAATTCTGCAGATCTGATGGCTATCGGGTATCTTCTTCCAATCTGATGGCACAGATCACTTCTTCTGCATGCCAACTCCTGCGCTTAACATCTGTGCAGCTTCTTCCGATCCAACAGCTGTCGGGATTTTCGAGTGTGATCCGACGGCTCTCAGTCTCTTTCCTGTGCTCCTTGCGCGTATAAGAATGTTATTCCTCCTGAGCTTATTCTCCTCGAATCCTTAGACTGCGACTTATTTCTTTTGCTCGACCTCGACCATCTTCCTATAGGGTCGACTACCTTTCATCACTCTGCTTGGATATTGCTCTGTCATCATCTAGCTTCTTCTGCCATAGACAATTTCCGTCAATGACAACCTTGACATTCTTCATCCCTGCTATTTCCATATTTCCAACATACAATAGATTTCTCATGCTCCAAAACAAATCAATATGAAATTTATCTCAATCATGTATAAACAATTAGTATACCATAGCAATCATGTCACCACTGAATCACAAGAGTATTGATCACTCCATCAACCAAATCATCCAAACTGAACCATATCATAGAATCCATACCAAGAATTCCCTAAGCATTCACAACACATCAAACAATAATATCCATCAAGACAATAATGTAACCATACCAATGTCTCAGTGATAGATCTGAGGCCATGGAATGCAGATATGGAACCTGCCTCATCATCCAATAGCTTTGCACCAGCTCAAACACAGGTCTTCACCATTCTATCCACTATACTCTCACTTTCCTCATACATCCCATGTACATACTCAACCTATGCACAGCCAGCCCACGTATACCTCAATGTATATGCACCCTATACACAGACAACCCGTGTATGCATAAGAAACTAGGGTTTCTAAAGTTCCAAGAATTTTGTCGTCAAGATCTCCGACATTGCCGAAACTTTGGTGCATCCATGAGATCCTCCTCTCGTTCTCTTCCTCAGAATAGATCTTCAATCATGCTCAAGAGATCCACACCAATAATAATCTCTCCATCAATACTCCAAAATCTATTCTCACAAGAATCTCTCCATTGATCCACACAAAAAGGATGATCTACAAGAGACTATAGCAATATTATTTATACCTTCGTCTTCTAGTTCACTTAACCCATTTTTAGGATACTTAACCCATTTCTAGGTCAATTAACCTATTTTCCATATTTTAGGGTTAACAACTTTCCATGAATAGAAAGTTCCCCAATACTTTACCATTTAAATATTCCTTCTTGATATTGTCACCTCTCTTTATTATTTAAATAATCCATCTTGATTTTGTCACTTTACTTTATCATTTAAATAATGATTTCTTCTTTTCAATAACTTTGACTTCTTTGACCTTCAGGGCTTCAAGCCTTCATATGGGGGTACTTCAACTTCGTAGAGCCATAACCCTCAAATCGTGAGGCATTACGTGACATTCCACATTCCACTGGAAATGGGATGACAAGCACTATCCATCTAGGATAGTTTCACCAACAACTTCATTGATATTCATCTCATTATTCCACATATAAGCATGGGTCATCCAACCATTCTTATAGGATAACTCAATCCGCAAAGCGTCTTCCTGTGAGGGATTTCACCATAAGGGGAATTCTTTGGAGTCCATCCATTTGTGCACCTTATCAATCATGATAAGACAATAGTGACTCATCTTTGCATCAATTGACAACTGCATCATATACATCAGCTATGCATCATGTATCAATGACAACTCATTGATCCATCTTCATCGATTGGTTATCATTCTCATCAAGGACAATACAGATACATTGTTCATCAATCAATCAATCCTATTAAACAATCCATCACTTGACATCAATCAATGGCATCAATCAATCACTTGACATCAATCAATCAAACTATTGGCATCAATGACTACATGATCCAACACATTCCACCTTAAACAATGGTGTTTTCAACTTGGATGTTGATCATATGGATGATGACATCATGGATTGGGGATTACATTCCATTAGGGCTCCACTTTGATGAGTTGGGGTATTGATGATGATACATGACCCTTGATACGGAGAGGTCATTTTCCACCATACTTGGCACCTTAATGATGAGACATGACCTTTGGATTCCTCTTACACCTTATTGGACCATGATGTCACCCATACATGTGGATTTGGAGGGATTATTTTTATGTTTTAGCATGATTTATTATTGTTAGAGAGTGCTTGAGGGGTCAGCCCCACTTGTATCATGGATTCATTGTTGTTTTAGGAATTATTATGGACAACACACTTGGTTAGCCTCATATATAAAGGATAACACTTCATTTTGTGAACTCATCATCACAACTCACACAATTGTGAGATCTTTTCTATAAGAAAGTTCTCTATATCTATCTGGTTTTCTCTATGGATGCCTTGTGCACAATTTTTGAAGGATAATGTGTGGATGTTTCTTATTGTTTGGTGGATGAATCAAGATAGGGTTTCTTCATATGCAACGACTTGTCTTAGTAAGTGATTTCTTTCAATGTTTATGCTATGCTCATGGTATGTTATGGTAGATTCTCTATTAGGTTGGTAATTGTTGCATGTTTTCTTCTATGCTAGGCTCTTGTTTGCTAGAAACCCTTGGAGGGATTAATATTGTTTATCCCCCTCCTCTTTTTTTATCTATTATTATTTGTTGAAGAATTCAAGGTTTTTATTAAGGAATAGGAGTGGCTATCCCTTTAAGGTTTTCCTTATATAGATTTTAGTTCTATGGGTTAGGATTGGTTACCCCCCTAGGGTTTAAAACCTATTTCTCTTGTCTACTTAAGTTAGGATACTTGGAAACAAGGAGACATCCTAGGCCTATGGGGGTATAGTCCTAGGGTTTTGTTCCTTCACATTTTCATTTTCTTCTAACTTGATATTCAATTTGTTCATGACTCTATTTTTGTAAGGAAGTAAAACCACACTAGTCTCTTATGTTTGTGATCACCAGACAAGCTCAACTCTCTCGACAATCTCAAAATCACTCTCTTGGTATAGATTTGTGACTTAACTGGAAATCTAATTGTTCTTCAGTGCCTTGAAGATTCATTGTTAATATTATTGTTGGCATAAATCAATGTTACAACCTTTAGGGTTTGAATATATTATTGAATACTTAATATTGCGTTGAAATATTGTTTGAAAATTGAATGTTGATATACTCATTAAAGACTTAATTCTAAGATATAATTACTATTTTTTCTGTGTTGATTTCTTGTTTCTATTACAAAACATATTTTGTTCATATAGAATTGCTTACTACTAAAATTTTACAATAGAAATCATTCTACTTGATAAGCTAGTGTTTTGAGGTGATTAATAGTTGGTTTCAATTGGTAATTTTCACTATATGCATTGGGATACATTCTTTTCTCCCACACATCAACCAATTTCCCTGTCTAACTAATCATATCCTTTCTACTTTCCTAGACCTATGCTATCCCATTGAGTGACCAATATAGAGAATGTATACTTGCCTATATCTTGATATAATATCTCTTGAGGTCACAAGGGATGCCTCCCTTGTATTGGATCTTCACCCAACACTAAAAAAATGGAAGTATTTGTCTAGGTGATAGTTACAACTACTTACATTTGTTGCACAATATTGGTATCTTCTGAAGGGACTTTCCCAAGTACAAATCCTATGATAACATTTTTGGCACCGTTTTCAGGGAGAATTGAGTCATTGTTCCTATGAAATTCATTTTTTAATCTTACCCAAATCCTTATTCTACAAGTTCACCTATAGACTCCACTAAGGGAAGAATCCATTTGTTTACTTCTTGATGATCCTCACTTGAAGATATGTATGGAATCCCAGAATACCCTTGTAACATGCCTCAAAAGTTTGAAAAGTGGTTGCCTAAATTCTCAGGAATGATGTCACTACTACTGAAGAACATATACATAATTTTTGGGCTTGTTTTCAAACTCATCCCGTTAATAATGATGATGAAGATATAGTTATTAGGATTTTTTATGCTACATTTGTAGAAGATGTTAGGGTATGGTATAATATTCGTTGTGATAAAAAGATCAAGACTTAGGAAAATTTGTACAAGGTCTTCATAAAAGGATGGGGCACTAAGGGTGATCCTAACATGCTTTTGTTGCAACTTAGTGAGATGAAAAAGAAAGAGAATGAGACTGCTTCAACAAATTCCTGACAACATTATACCCAAAGATGATGTTATCATTTTTCTTTATGTAAATGTGATATAGGTGGATATCGTTGGCCACCCACCTTTTCCAACTAGCTCGAAACAGTTTTCTAGCAATTTTGGTAATTTACTATTTTTAGCAGTTTTTTGGGTCCTAAACTTTCGAAGCCGTTTTGAGGCCCTAAACGACGTTTTTTGAGAAAAATAGGAGCAACATGGAATGTAGTTAGATGTTGTTCACACAAAAATTGTATTCCTCGGATAGATCTTTCCAACGAGCTATCGAGTTCCCCAAATAGATATAGTATACAAAATTTACGCCCCTGTGAAGTTGACATATCAACTACCCCATCGGGGCCCACAAACCTTTTGGATTTTCATCTTCCAGGGTTAGGTTTTTGGATTTTAATTATGTTAAAAAGGCCCTTAAAGCCTCATTTTAATAATCATCTTCTTTCGAATGAGCGCAACCGTCACATCTCTTCTCAGAGATAAGATGCCACCATTCTAGCGAGTCTCTCACTCTATATTTTTACAGTCTCTGTACATTTATTTCATTAATAGAAATCATGTATTACTGTATCTCTGTGTTTATGGTTACATATCTGATACATTTATGTTATATTATTGAATATCTGCAATATATCTGTGCATCTCCTTATTATACCTCCACTCTCATTTCGTGCCGAAAATAATCTAGATCGGTGGTATCAGAGTAGGTTGTTCTTGATCGTTTTTAGTGCATGTACCCTACAAGGTATGAGTATAGCAAGTTGGGTCTCGAGCTTGTCTCTCTTGAGGAAAATCTCTCTCTCACACCCAAGAAACCCTCAATTGCGGAAGAAAAGAAAAATGATGGAGAAGAAGATTCTATTAATCTGTTTCTTGAGCAAGCTCTCACGCGACAGAGGGACAAAATGATGAAGAATTTTTCCCACATCCTTGAATGCCTGTCGATAGAAACTAGAACATATTCATCAAACAACCACATTGGAAGGACTTCGCCTTTCAAGGTACAAGTTAATTTTGATATTCTTGTATTTGAAGGACAGATAGATGCAGAAGCCCTAGACAAATGGTTACATTTGCTAGAAGGTTATTTCTCTCTTCACAATTTTTCTGACAGAGAAAATATCACCTTCACACTCCTTAAAGCTCTCCCCCATGTCAAACATCGGTGGGAATATTACTAGGAGAAGAGTTCCACAAAGGAGCTTGGAATATATGGGGCCGAGCCCACTTGGGATTTTTTTGTGGATATGTTAAAGGAACAATATTACCCTGTTGGAAACTATGAGGACCGGTACATGAGATGGACCACACTGTGGCAAGAGAGGGGCCAAGCAATTCTGGAGTTCACAAATACCTTCCATACCTTGCACACCAATATGTCTATCAAATACTCTGAACGACATTTGGTTCTAAAATACCGTGGGGCTCTACATAGATACATTCAAACTGAAATGGAGTTTCTGGACATCTCATCACTCGGTTCTACTTATCGATATGTTGTTAAAATCGAGAAGAAGTTTAAACACCAAAACAAATGGCATTTCAGATCTGCAAATTCGCAACAACCAAAGTATTAGAAAGACGAACCTAATAAACAGTCTCCCAAAAATCAGTCTAAGCCAAAGGAAAATAAGGGTCACAGGAAGACAAAGAAGGACACCTAAAAATGGTATGATTTCCAAAAAATCCCCTGGTACAACACTGATGAATGTTGCTCAAAAATGTCATTGGTGTTCGATATCAATGACAAGGAGTCGAACCCTGATTTGGAATCTGATTATGAAAATACTGGTAAAAGACAGATCATCGACACAGACCCCACTGCTATTGTCGCGACCACAATAATTCAACTAGAAGAACCAATAGATACTGAAGAGGGGGAGAACCTTTTTCATTCACAAAAGTGGGTGAAGGGGACCCCACTACATTTTATTGTTGATAGCAGAAGCCAGAAGAACCTCATCTTAGCAGAGGTCGTCAAGCAATTGGGATTGTTGACAACACCACACCCACAACCATACAACATTGGGTGGCTTCGCAAGGGACGAGATCTTCGTGTCGGCCAGCAATGTCGATTGTCATATGGCATCCAGGCCTTCAAGGATGAATTATTATGTGATTTTTCCCCACTGGATGTCTGTGATGTTCTCTTGGGCCAACCATATATGTGGTGATGCCATGCCTTTTATGAATCTTGACCCCACAGTGTCATTGTTTCTCTGGGGGGTCATCTCTATAGAATACCAGAGGTAGCTCCGAATAGTGTTCCACCTAAACAATTCTGCAAGGTAGTATCTCATACTGCAAAATTCAGCTTCTTCACAATCTGTTCAAAAGGGGAACAAATGGACACTGCAACCACTACAGCCTCCCCCCAAGCACCTTCTATCCAATAGAAGAAGGTCGAAAAGTTTGCAGCAAAGCGCAAAGATTCCTTCTTCACACCATCCTCTCATGTATCTTTACTTTTTGAACAGCCTCAGCCTCAATAAGTTCATGACAAAATTCCACAAACTGAGCAGCGTGACGTCTTTAGCAAGGCAAGCAACCAACCGAGATTCAGATTCAGTAAACGCTTTTTCCTCTCCCCCGGTAACTCAACGCAATGGATACCATTGCTTCCTATGGAGGGAGGATTGATCTAGGTGGATATTGGTGGCCACCCACCTTTTCCAACTGGCTCAAAACAATTTTCTTACAATTTTGGTAATTTACTATTTTTAGTAGTTCTTCAGGTCCTAAACTTTCGGAGCTGTTTTGAGTCCCTAAACGATGTTTTTTAGGAAACCAGGGAGCAACATGGAACAAAGTTTGATGTTTCTCACACAAAAATTGTATTCCTCGGATAGATCTTTCCAACGAGCTATCGAGCGCCCCAAATGGAGATAGTATGCAAAAGTTACGCCCCTGGGAAGTTGACGTATCAACTACCCCATCGGGGCCCACAAACCTTTTGGATTTTCATATTCCAGGGTTAGGGTTTTGGATTTTACTTATGTTAAAAAGGCCCTTAGAGCCTCATTGTAACAATCATCTTCTTGCGAATGAGCACAGCCGTCACCTCTCTTCTCAGAGATAAGCTGCCACCATTCTAGCAAGTCTTACACTATGTATTTTTACAGTCTTTGTACATTTATTTCATTAATAGAATCTGTGTATTATTGTATCTCTGTGCTTATGGTTGCATCTATAATACATTTATGTTATATTATTGGATATCCGCGATATCTCTGTGCATTTCTTTATTATATCTCTGCTCTCATTTTCTGCCTAAAATAATCCAAATCAAAATGATTAAATAGGACAATTTGGATTTATGCTCAAGGACAGGTCTCTAAAGGACCTTGGAGAAGCCCAAGAGAAAGCCAGTAACATTGAAGAAAATATTTTTTCCTCCAGAGTTGATCCTTTTAATGCCCCTAGAGCCAAGGCTAAGACCAATCCAATAACATTGCATAGTGTTGAACCAAACCGAGAAATAGATGCTTCATGGGATCATAAACATGAAGAATCCATAAATGGCCTTGATCAAACCCAAACCTTATTGATGAAAAAATTTACCAACGTGGAAAGGATTCAACAAAAGATTATGAGGCCTCCATATAAAGGTCAACCATAAAGTACAAACCCAACATGGAAGCCTATGCCTCGAAATGAGCAAAGGGTCCATAATACCCTAGAGCCTACAAATGTCATAAACATAGAAGAGGCCCCTTGGTGTTTTCCTTGTGGGGATTCTCATTGGGAGCATGAATGTCCAAGAAATAGTTCTGGTGATGGTAGTAATGAAGGCCCTAATTACATCAACTTACTTGATACATTGGATCCTCTTTAGACCATATATTCTAAGGAATACTTCAATGTGACCAAAAAATCAACTTGAACAAAGCATGCAAGAAGCTCCTAGGAAACCTATGATGGATATATTGATTCAAATGGATGAAGAGTCAAGGTAGAGGCTTAGGAATAAATAATTACAATTTTATGCTAGATGAAAGAATACACCCCAAGCCCCTCCTAATGATCCTATATTTCCTTAGCCAACACCTCCTTTAACATCAAATGATAACATTCCTCCTCAACCAACATTTCCTATAAGTGATGTGATATACTTTAACATTGGCATGACTAGCATATTAACAAACATTAACATACTCATTCGTCTCACTAAAACAATAAATATCCCTTTCACGAGAAACAAATTATAACTGTTCTTAAGGGTACATGGGGAGCCTGGGGATCCTCCCATACTGTTACAAGAAAATCATTTTAAATGAACCAATGAAGAGCATCCACCTTTCTTCATTTATCTAGTGTTAAATGATATGTGGCTTCACAATTGTATGTTGGATTCTAGAGCATCAAGGAATGTCATAATTTAAAGGTCATGAAGCAATTAGGCTTGTGTTGATGGCCAAAATTGACCATGATCAACATTAATGAAATATCTCAGTCAGGGACCCAATTGGACCCTTATACATTTGTGATGGTGATTTCGACTCGTTATAATGGGTACAGTTACCCGTTAAAAAAATTTTGCTCCAGTAAATGAACACTTAACTTGAAGCTATGTTAAATATTAATTGCAAAAAAGAATAGAATTAATCTATCTCTATTCTAAGCCTAAACTATCATAACCGGGATATAGAATTAATTCATGATGTCTTAGTGAGGAGCAAGAAGAATAACAAAAACTTGAGCATGAGATGAAAGTAAGATATTAGGCTATTGAATTCATTCATATAACTTAATAACGATTAAAAAAAATACATATCAATCTTAAGTGAGTAAATAGCTACTAAGGAAATATTATATATATATATATATATATATATTCACACTCAATATGGAGGATCAAAAGATATTGAACATGAGAAAATAAAGTTGTCTATCTAAAGAAAGAGTTCACAAAGAAAGACAATGATTAAAGAAAATACATATCAATAATGAATCTAGTAAATAGTTACTAAAAACTATAGATACACATACTCACATACAAAGGTTATTAACAAATTCAAACTAATCATGAAAGACATCTTATCAACGATTTTAAATAAACATGAATTCACATAATTGACAACAGTGTGTAGTATATGAGCTCATACTCATTGAGAATGGAATTTGTCAAATGGAAAGTCTCATATTAAGCTGAAAACATGATAATAGTATCAAATTCTAAATACAAACAAAAAACTTGAGTCTTTTATCAGTTTAGAAAACTTACAATAGTGCAACAATTCTATAAATGATTTCAAACTCAAAATACAAATGATTTCAAGAAAGAGACTCTGATAGCACAAGTCTCTCATTTCCAAAGACTAGTCTTTCATCGTTCTTCCATCCTCCAACTAGGTCTTAATGTGTATCCATGGTTTTTATAGGTATATGATTATTTTTCCCTTCTCCTTAAACTTAGGTTCCAATCTCTTCATCATAACCTACAATCCAAACAAATCAATTAAATCAATGAAAATATATGTAAAATCTAATAATGATATTTAACTAAAACTAAAACAAAACAAAAACACATAATTAAAAATTAAACAAATAAAAAATTAAACAAATTAAATATAAATAACAAAACAAAACTATATTAAACTAAATGCTAAACTAAATTATTACAATTGAAAAAAACGAAAATAAGAACTTAAGAATACAAACTAAAACCTAACAATAACTAAACTAAATTGAAAATTAAAATAAATAAATAAATCAAAACAAACCTAAAATTAAAACAAAAACAAAATTAACTAAAAAATTAAATTAAACTAAAACTACAAGAACTAAACCGAAAATTAAAATANAAAAAAAAAAAAAAAAAAAAAAAAACTAAAAATTAAATTAAATTAAAGTAAGAGAAACTAAATTGATAAAAGTAAATTAAAACAAAATAAATCTAGACTATTTAGTTAACAATAAGTTATAAATCTCACCAAAAACGTAAGTGATAACAAAATGTTATTTAAGGAAAACTTCCAATCATAGTACTTCAACTAAAACTTCCTCGCTAGTTAATCTACGTGTTGGCTTCCAATTTCCTTTTGGGTTCAAAACTTTCACCAGATTTAGGGAACAGATTTCTTTTTACTTGAAACCGATTATAGTTATCCCTCCATTTCTATGATTAAGATCTTGTACAATCACTTTTGTGAACTCTAAAGTATTACTTCCATGATTTTTGGCTTATGATATTGTTGTGATTTTGTTATGATTTTTGGCTTATGATATTGTTGTGATTTTGTTATAAATTTGATGGATTGGAGTTTTTAATTTCTTCTTAAGAGGTAATAAGTTTAAATCCAACACGGGTAGACTATGTAGATAATAAGTTTAAATCCAACATGGGTAGAGTATGTATATCTACCAGTCAATAAACGGAGAGATCGTGTATCCCACAATCAAAGAATCTCATACACCAATAAAATATCATTATTATTATCATCATTCATGTATCCCATTTTGTTTTAGTTGGACCCAACATATACTGACAACCAATCTTTCAATCCTTTAAATGCTCCATTAATTATATGATCTTCTTAACATCAATATGCATATTTAAAAATAAGTAGCTATGTGAGAGTTAAAACAAGATATCAAATAACATGGAGAAGATATATATACTTTTTATTTTTTATATAATGGCATAAAAGACATCCAAAATTCGCCAAAAATTATTTGACATGTGGCCACTCTTTTTATTTAATGTATAAACCAATTTCCTTTACTTTATTAAGCTAAAAATTAAAAATGTATACAATTATATACCCCACATATATATACAATGAATATATGCATCATATATATTACATTTTATCATAACTTATATATTTCACTTATCATATAAAACAAAATCTTATTTTAATTTATGTTTTAAATAAAATAAACAATCTAAAAAAAGAAGAGTTGAATGTGTGTGAATATGATTATATGAACATGTCAAAGTTTAAATGTTTATGAAAAAGTAATGTATTAATCAAATTCAATCTTATTTTGCTTCCATTCAATTCATAAGTGTATTGAAGGCTAAGTTTAACAGAACTTGGCGAATCATCATGAAATCCAAATTCAAGAAAAATCTTTGTCATTAGAAAGATATTAAGGAGATGAAAACAATGGAGCCATCCAAACTTAAAACCAAGGAAAGTTGAAATCACTCAAAATAAAGAAATCGAAAGAAATATAAAGAGAATTTAAAAAAAAATCATATGGAGGGCCCCATAATTTTGAAAATATTGAAGGAGAGGTGGGGGGGTTGAGGCCTCAACAACTTGGAAATCAAAATACTTTATAGAAATGTTTTTCGGATTGATTCTAAAGCTATTAGGGTATGTCGTTTGATTGAAGAGGTTGAATTTCGCCTTGTTAGATATGTTGAGATCATTATTATAATGGATGTTGTAGTTCTTGATGTGCTTGATACCTAGTGGATGATTTTATCTAGGAAGTGGGATAAAAATTTTATCTAGGTATTTACCTCCACATGTAAACCTAACGAGATTAGAATACTCCAGGAAGAAATAAGAAACCCTAATGAGTTGGTTAATAACCCTAGAAGACTTGTCGGCTCAAGAAGATAATTTGTATTAGGTTATTAGACTCCAAGAGAAGAAGTCAGCCAGAAAAAATAATAATATACTGAACAGATAGATACCTAGAATGAGAAGTTGGCCCAGGCAGTTAGCCAAAATTACTATAAATATAGGAGGCTAGTCTTCATTTTGGAAGGTAGTCTCAGAATTGCAGAGCAACACCTGTGCGCATTGCAGTGCCCGGTTTTGTGCGCAGATTTGAGAGTTTCCGGTGCAGCTACTGCAACTAGCAGTTACGTTTTGTCTTCAAATATCTCTTGGCTAGGGTTTGGACAATCTGATCATCTCTCATTAGTGTGCTATCCTTGGGGAAAGGTGTGCTACCCTTTGTTTGGCTATATAGCCTAGGGTTTTCTTCCAGAGTGATTCTCTGTCAAGGTTAAGGTGCTTGGAGGGTGGCTTCGACCTATGGTTGGGTGACAATAGAGATATTGTCAATGGAAAAACGAGCACATCCATTATATTCTAACAGGTTATGGGCCCACACCTCCTTCATTTAGTCTAACCGCTGGAAGGAAACATATCTGTAAGGATATTGATCTCATTGAAGAATTGTCGCTTGGGTTTCTAGTAGGAGCAGTAACGATAGCACTACTGCTAGGGTTACTAGAAAGTGCATTTGCAGAAACCCTAATCCTCTCGTTGAGGCACCTTAAGTGAAGGTATTGACCTAATTTTCGGATAGATCGGTGCACCCTATCCTAGCACATCTCCTAATACTCTCAACAAACCAAGACGTCAAGTTTGAGTTTCTGGTCAAATCTAGGGTTGACCAAGTCAAAGAATCCATGAATTACTCTATGAAGTCAGAGAACAAGCTAGATGGAGCTTCTAACTTCAGAGTGTGAAAGACAAGGATCGACCTCATCCTTGCCAAGAATAAAGTGTTGAATATCGTGAAAGGAAAGATCGTGGAACCAGTGTTTGAAGAAGGAAAAGAGAAGGAACCACAGAACGTTTTAATTATGGAGAAGTTCAAAGACGATGACATCAATGCTATGAGTATCATAGTGGAATCTATGAAATACCACTTGATACCCTACATCTCCCATCTTGACTAATCTAAGAAGATGTACGATGCCCTAACAAATCTCTTCTCGGTCAGAAACATTGGACAAGTTATGAGTCTGAAGATTGAGCTCCGTGACATGAAGATGAATGATGAGGACAACATAACATCATATTTTATGAGAATATCTCAGTTAAGAGATCAACTACAAGCTATTGAATAGATCATATCAGAGAAGGAATTGGTAAACATTGTACTCAATGGTCTTCCCAAGACATGGGATGCATTTTCTGCAAGCATGAACACAACAAAGGAGTATCCGACATTTGAAGAACTTTGGACTTGTTGTGCTCAAGAATAATCAAGGATCAGTGCAAAAGAGAAACCCCAAAAGAAGTACGATGATCAAGCCTTCACAACAAGATTCAAGAACCTCAGGAAAAAAAGGAAGTTTGGTTCAAAGAGGAAGACAAATCAAGAGAAAGATATTTTAGAAATACAATGCTTCAATTGTCCAAAGTATGGTCACTACAAGAATCATTGTCCCGAGCTAAAGAAAAGGAAGGAGAAACACGAAGCATCAATTGCCGAAGAAAAGGAACCTACAAAGAAGACTAAGCAGGATGAAAGAGACTTCTTCTTCTAAAGGTAACAATACTCTTCTTATTTCTTGTAGATATCTTGTTTGCATCGTCTGTATACATATCTTGTATATCTATCTCTTGGAAGATAATGTGTTCCAAGAAGAACTATACCTATGGAAGAACAACAAGATAAGGATTGATATCATTAGATAATACACATAAAATGATGAAATATGTCAAACAAATCATGTGGAAGCTATTGCAAGATAAGACGAATCAATCATGGAGAGACTTAGAAGAAGCAAAGACAGAAAGAAGTCAACAATCAAGAAGAAATTAGAGAAAGACTTATGACGTTTTGTAGAAGACAACAAGACAGAAGCATGGATTCTGTTAGACAAAGAGAGCCAATTATATATTGCAGAAGACAATAAAGATACAGACGGAAGCATGGACTCTATTAGATGGAGGGAGTCGATTATATGCAGTCATACATGAAGCAAGGATTAGCAGGGAGATAATCCTATGATTCATTAAAGATGATGAAGTATATATCCATGGTAGCGGCCATGAAAGATAGTACGTGTCCAGTTCAACCTCAAAAGAAGTCTTCTTTGAAGAGAATCCTTAAATTATCCCTGGTTGTCCATCCACATCCATGATCCTATGATGAAAGAAAGAAATGGAATTTTTAGGGCATGGAATCTATAAGAAACTCCATGGACTCAAGAACTGAAGAAACACATTAGGAAGAACATGAAGATTCCAAGAAAGAAAGAGAAGCCAGAACAACCAGACATTGTATTAAGAATCACAAGATTACCAACTTGATATGAACTCACTAAAAGAAATCAACTGAAAGTTGTGGTGAAGAACAATGTATATATGCAAGCATTGCAAGATCCAAAACTAGGGGTTCTCCCAGATGGAGGGAGAAGACTATGATAATTACTTGTTCAAGTAAATCAGACATGCCTCTACATGAGTCATTATATCTTCCACAATATCCGTGGGTTGGAGTTCTACATCAGATGAATGTAAAGAATGTAAGAAATTGAATAAAGAGCGTATGTGATCCGAAATTGGATTCAGAAGCCTGTCAGGGCATGAAAAATGCTCAAAAATTAAAGTGCTCGGAATCCGACGAAACAAACACCATTGCGTCCGGCTCATCTTCCCGATTCCGGTGGTATATTTACTTTGTCAAACGGACTCCGTATGCGAAAGTTATCACGTTCTGATCGGAAGCCCAAACAGGGAAAAAGTCAAAGGTCAACTGGTCAAAAAGTCAGCG
>ML786700.1:308824-320430 GCA_009831015.1 Picea engelmannii | reverse complement strand
GAAAGGACAAAGTGGTTCTCCAATACATATCTCCATAGATGAGAAGATAAACAGACATTTTGGTAAAAGCTTCTGTTCAAAATGAAAGAGTTTTCCTACTCAAGATGGAGCTCGTGGAAATGACTTCCTTATATAAAAAGGAAGAGATGACTCCCAAGTTGGGAGGGAGCACTAATGTATTATTGATTGATGGACAATCATTTTTCAGTTCGAAGAATGGTCCAGGATGAGCAGATTCTTTCCTATTCAAAAAGTGGATTGAGATTTCTGACGGACAATGATTTCCCATTGTGGTTAACATGGGGAGTGGTCTAGCGAAGTCTCTCTTATTGAGGGTTACTCAAGAAGACTAGCCCGCCTCACCGAAAAATGATTTCTCATTGCAGTTAACATGAGAAATGGTTTGTTTTGGAGGTTGGTATAGGACAATATTTTCCTCTTGTGGTTAATAGAGGAAATGGTCCAGACAGTCATTCCTTAGGGTGTATTCATTCTCTCTAGGTTGCACTTTTTTTAGTGCTACAGGAATGGCCCATGGTGGGGAATGGTCTAGGCTCTGCAATCAGGGATAGGCATTCCTTAGGGAAGATTCATTCTCTCCAGGTTACACGTTGTTTAGTGTCAGAGGAATGGCTCAGGGTGAGGAATGGTCCAGGTTCAGAAATCAGAAAAATCATTCTTCCTTGTTTGAGAAGAATAAGGCAAATATCCCATCGGTGATGTTCCACTTTGAGTGCAGATATTCTTTCAAATATCAGAGATGTGAGTGAAATATTGGCCCAGATGATTCCGTTTATATCATAGCACTGTTTCTGTGCAGGTTGATATCAGATGATTGTTATGAAGACTATATGATAATAGATGTATACTACTGTGGTGGATGTGTTCCACTGTTAGTGACTATACATTATTAATCAAGTACTTGTTTGCTACTTGGTTTGGTAGTGTACCACTGGATTGCAGTTATGTACTACTATGGATAGACACAGTTGTGTTCTATTTTGTTCCGATTATCTTGAAGACTATCAATAGTTTGGTAAATGATTATCAACCAGATGAATGATTAAAGGAAAGATATTTCCCAGACGGAAAATGGTTCAGAACATCTACTCTTCTAGGACATATGTCCAGATTAGAAGAATGGCTCTTGTATCACTCTGTGGTGTGAGTGACTTATCCAACATCATGTCTGATTACTCATATGGAGTATGGTTTTGAGAGATGATGCAGTTGATGACACTGGTGGTGATGATCATGCTCATGATCTAGTCATGAGATAGTCTAGACAACTATGTTGATGCGACCAGGTGAATGGTATGTTTTGTGCTCAATACCATTACCTGTAATACCTCCCTAGATAGGAGGGAGTGTTGATATTATGGTAACTTCGGGAGTTATTTTCCTCCACATGTAAACCTAATGAGAATAGAATACTCCGAGAAGAAAGAAGAAACCCTAATGAGTTTGATAATAACCCTAGAAGACTTGTCAGCTCAAGAAGATAATTTGTATTAGGTTATTAGCTTCCAAGGGAAGAAGTCGATTGTTGGACTCTAAAGATGTCTAAAAACAACCTTAGTTTAACATTAATTTATCAACCCGAGGATTCATCTTTTATCTCAAAGAATATCGGCTAAGTCTACGCAAATAGCTCGTAGAGGCTAAAATCGTGTAGTGAAAGAAAATATGAGTTTATCAACAATCAAGTTCCTCAAACATTCATTAAATATTCTAGGAATTGAAATCTAAAGATGTGCAATAGAAAGGAACTAATTAATCTATTGAATTCATTTTAAGAGAAGCAATTGAATCTAGATAAAGACTTGCAGAAATGACTATTATTATGAATCAAATTGCCAGAAATAAAAAGGAGAATTACTCTATCTATGGAAAGAAACAGAGACTGTAATCTAGTCAAAAAGAGACAACAATCGTATTTCTATTGAAATGAACAACAACTATATTCTAACGAAAAGGAACAACAAATGAAAACTAAGTAAAAGGAACAACAAATGTAAACTAAGCGAAAGGAACAACAAATGTAAACTAAGTGAAGGGAACAACAAGCGTGAACTTATGAGGAACTGTCACGCATCAAATTTCAGTAATAGGAATTGGAACAACAATCATCTAATGCTTCAGGGAATATCTATCTCTTTCAATTGACATGAAATCATCAACACACATATGCATTCATTTAACTACTATAAAAGAGAATCGAATCACAAAACATAAATTGAACTGATACAATTACAAGTCGAACAGTAGCTCCTTCAGACTGGGCCATTGGCCCTTAGAAGCATTGTTATTTGAAATTCAGTATATAGAAATGGTAAAACTGCTCGAAGCTTCTATTGATTTCATATCTGGTACAATATTTTACAAAAACTGCTAACACATAGCAATTCTAAGTTCTTAGTTCTTGGGTGCAATTCTTCTACCTCTTTTCCAGATCTATTTACCCCTTATATATTACAATAATCTGGGTAAATTAAGCTATCCTAAGGATCGAGATATCCTCAGGATTGCTTTACTATTACAATATAAGCAACTTGGTCATCTTCAAAACTGCCTTGCGCCATAAATTCTTCAACCTCCAATAGCTTGCGCATCTTCAAGATTTACTTTTCTATCTTGGGTTTGACAATATTTAACCAATCCTGTAATAAAACCAGAAAATTCCAATCATGATGAGTGAGATTGTTGTGGTTGGGATTTATGGTTTTGATCAGAAAAGCCACAGTGTTGTCTATAGACATTCTATTGACAACACTGTGAATTTTCCGATCAAAACCATAAATTCCAATCATATTTAGGATCTATGTAATCTAACTTCAACAATAACGCTAAAGAGTATATTATTCATTTTCTATTCTATTTGCTCCTAAATTATCAAAAAGTCAATCAAGATGATATCATGAAATGTGGGAAAAAGGAAGATATTTATACCTTTTTCATAACCTAACATACCCCCCAACTTACCTTCTTGCATGTCCTCATGCAAGATGAGATTTTACATGTAATGTAGTAATGTTGTAAGGTGGAAAGGTTGGTTCACCAGGCCTTCTGAACCCATTGCTTCTTTTGAGTTATCCAAAAGAAACATCCTCCCTTTTCTTGTTAATTTGATAATATTTTTGGTAACTTTCTGGAGGGAACCAGATGATAGGGGGATTATATCTGCACCCAATCCAGGCAGGCCCTTCCTCTTGGAGAAATCTAGAATACCTCTCTATTTTGTAGGTAGCTGCAAAGAAATTCATGTACCCAAAGGGTTCCCTACTCCTTACTTCACTGGAGGATGCATCCCATATCAGTTTAGAAGCAGCAAGAGCTTCCTCCTTAAGCTCCCTAAAACGAGTGATACCTGAACGTATAACCTGTAGATGGATAGGGGATAAGGAGTCTATGACGCCCCCTCTTTTCATAAATATTTTATGTCGCATAATGGTTGGAAAGGACTTTGGAGGTTCTCCCCTAACCTAGAGATCTAGCCTAGCTTCCCTCTTTAGGAAGGTTTTATGAGATTTACCCCATCTAACTTGATTCTGAGTAAATGATAGAAATGCCTAAAACTGTATGTCACCTATGAATGGGCCAGGGTTATCTTCCCTTTTTTCTTCTAGAATGAAATTATGAAAGTACAATTCACACAAAAAGTATTGTACCTTTTCATTCTGCTCTCTTAAACATGAAATAAACTCAGGTACAGTGGAAAATGAAATAGGTTTTCCTTCTCTGATGGCCTTCACTCTTAATAATAGATATCGTTCGGGCAAGACTAAAGTGTAATTGGTGGCAGGGGCTCTGCAATTAATAGCATCAGAGTAGACATCACAGATTTTTTTGATTTTCTCCAAAGCTTTTTCTAATTTGGTTTGCACCTTTTTTATCTTCCCTTGGGCTCTGGTGAGCGCAGCATAGGTCTCACCCTCTATTGCTATCATATCCTTCAATTGTTTAACAATATTTTGATATTTAGCCCTAGTGACCATCTCATCTTGGTGTTGAGCCAATGCTCGATGGGCTTGTCCCAGCTCTGCCTTTAGTTTATCAATGGTGACACCCTGTGCTTGAGATTGGGATGCTTGGTATTCTTCCATAGCACCCATCTCTTCCTTGGATTGAGTTAATGCTTGCTGGACCTGTGTAAGCTCTGGTTCTAGTCTATCCACAATAGCACTTTGTTTCTGTGACTGGAATGCTTGGTGCTCTACCATAGTCAGTAATTCATTTTTATTTTGAACCAGGGTTTGTTGAGACTGCATCAATTCTTCCTCCAATCGCTTGATGGTAGCATTATGCTCAAGGAGTTGAGCTATTTCCTCTAATACCGGGGTGTCTGTCTACACCTCAGCATCAATTGCTTCTGTAGTTGTCATATTTTCTTGTGTTTCTAAAGGAATTGCTTCCTCATTCTGAGCTATTGTTTCTTCTACTACTATTTCTTTAGGGTCTGTCTATCTCCCTACAGAATTTGTACTGACTTCTTCTTTAGGAAGAGGTTTTCTTCCTTGCAATCTAGCCCTTTTGTTCTTCTTTCTTATATGGTCCTTATCTACCTGTTCTATCTGTTTCCTCAATTCCTTAATAATTTCCTTGAGTTTAACCACCTTCTTCTTTAATACTTCAGGCTTCTTAGCCTTTTTCTTCAACAGTTTTTTTTTTTTTTTTTTAACTTTCTAATTTTCTTATGGCCCTTGGATGATTTTTGTTTATGAGAGGTCTTAAGGTCTTCTTCATTATGGACAATAGATGGTTGTTCCTTTGTTCCTTCCAAATGTTTTGTGTGTCCAAGAGGGCTTCTTGTTTCAAAATGAGGTTCGTCCTGTGCTCTGTCCTCAAGAAATAACATTTCAATATTAGGAAGATCTTCAACTAGTTTTGAAGAGGAGGCTTGTTCTAGGCATTTTTCTGGATTATTTGTGCCTCTGTCAATTGAGGTTCCCAAGCTTCCCAAAACCTGGGCTATTTATATCTCATAGCTCTTCATAAATGGTTCTATCATATGCTCTAATGTCGGTTGGGTGTCTTCCTGATCATTCCTTTGTGAGGCCTGTTCTACTTTTCTAATTTCTTGAGCATTCTCGCATGGAGACTGTTATGTAGAATTCTAAAGTTCTTTGAGCTATTTTTTTGTACGCTGAATTGCTTCAGTTGTTTCCTGAATTCATATGCTTCTTTTCCTTGTCTGAATGACGGTTGTAGGGGCAATTGTTTCTCTCTTCCCCTTTTTCATTAATGCCTATGTTTGTGAGGTTTGGGCATCTGTGATTTGGGAAGGGTCTGCCTCAGCTTCAGTTTGAAGATATGGAATTTATCTTTGGGCAATGGTCTCCTCTGCCTGTCTATCTTCAATTTATTGTGGTGGTTCTTTATGGAATAATTCAGGCTGCTCCAGTTGTGGAGGTCTATTGGCCTCAATCAGGTTATCCTAGGTCAATTGAGTTTGACTCAGTGCTTTATTTGTTATCAATTTAACTAATCTATGGTGACTGATAAAAGTAACAGGGTCCTTGGATTTTTGAGTTCTTAAGGCAACCTCATGTAATATGGAATTCATAAAGAAAGGTAGATTAAGTACTAACTATTGTTTTAAAGCTACCAACAATTTGAGGTGGTGAGGTCGAATTACGTCATACCGTCCATCACAAGTAATGTACCATTGAATTATCCCTACAAGTTCCTTCCATGGTTCTCTGAGGGTACTGGGATTGAGTCCATTTCCCTTCTTATCCAATTCTTCCCCAGGGTTTGTGAAGTTTCCACTTATTCCTTCAGTGTTGTGTATCTTCCTATCCACTGAATGCCCATGTTAGGGAGGCCTGTGATCTCTGCTAAGATTTCTGGGGTGACTGAGATTTGTATGCCTCACACCATAGAGTTTTCTCCCTACAGATTCTGAAGAATTCAAGCGTGACATTCGTGTCATATCCTTGCAGATGGTTGAAGTACTTCGTCCACCCCAGCTGGTACAGGATGTCTCTTGCTTTCTCTATAATCTTTAGTAAAGTTGGCTCCCTGCACACACCTCTGCCATCCATTTTGTGAGAAAATGTGGACGACTATTGTTCCTGGTAACAGACTTGGCTAGACCATCTTAGAGGGAAAATTACCGAAAATAGAAAATATCAGAGAGAACAAATGTTTACAAATGTGGGTATTTATTACAATCATTACTATCTTTATCGAGAATCATGTTGAGTGTCCACTCCCCTCATTAATATAACGATTGACCTCAACCGTCAGCATAGGGAAAAGTAATGAGTGTAGGTATTGATGGAGAGAAGTAATGATTGTATGGCCGTCGCCAATGGGGATCAATGATTTATTTTCAAACAACATATTTTAATGGTAATCATTAAACGTTAATCCTCTTTTGTGGAATTGAAATATACCTATACTCAAAAGAATGCTTTAAGGATACATACGCCGAATAAATTAAATCTGTTCATTTAAATAATATCCCATATATCATAATGTTGTTACTTTTCTGTTTCATTGAATACAACCGAAATTATAGCCTCGTTATTGAGTGAAGGAAATCTAGAGATATGCAGAAACTTGGAATTTAAGGTAAAATTCCATACCACAGGCAGAGCCACTGTTGTCAGCAGGCATCCATAGCCTCGACAGGGTTTCCTTTTAACCCTAAGATGAGCCTGTATCCTTGATACTTATTTGAATCATCTTTTCCAAAAAGACCATTATCCTGGTTTGGTAGCCAGATGGTGATAATGCCACTCACTAGATTGTAACTTAGGTGAACAAGTCGGCTCGTGATGAGACCCCTTGTCCTTTGACTAGAAAATGTCAAAAGCCATTTCCCTGGTGTGGTAGCCATATTGGGAATGTCACTTAGGTTATTATCCTATGATTGTGGTAGGTTGACTCGTGATGAGACCCCCTATTCTTTTTGAAATTTTTTTATTATATATATATATATATAAATATATAAATATATATATTTAAGTTTTAATTTTTTCCCAAAAAAGACCATTATCTTGGTTTGGTATCCAAATTATGATAATGCCACTCACTAGAGTGTAACTTAAGTGAACAAGTCATCTCATGATGAGACCTCTTGTCCTTTGACAAAAGAAAATGTCAAAGGCCATTTCCCTGGTGTGGTAGCCATAGTGGGAATGTCACTTGCGTTAGTATCCAATGATCATGGTAGGTTGTCTCGTGATGAGACCCCCTATTCTTTGTGGGAAAAGAAAGAAATTGTATTGTTTTTTTTTTCTTTTGGAAGTGTATGAAGGGAGGCTCATCTACTCCTTAAGAGTAAGGGATGGCGTAAAGAAGTGTAAGGATTCCAAGTAAAAATGTGCCACTGACTCCTTATTAATTGTAAAGGCAAGATATCATTTAAGTGTATTTGTATGTATAAGGGAAAATAAATGAATTATGGTGGTTATAGGTTATGAACAAGGTTTAAGATATTTCGAAGAAAGTGATCCAAAAAAAAAAATTTGATAAGGTATGGGAGATAGTCCACAAAATAATGATAGATCGTTAGAAATAATCCTGGTGAAAAGTATTTGGTGAAAGTTGTACTCCAAAGGAAAGGTTTAGCATTTTATCAGCAATGTAGGGAAGGAACGGAAAAATGAACAACAGGTGTGGAAAAGGAACTGCAGGTACGACAAAGGAAGAACAATTGTTTCGTTCAAAGGAACAACAGGCACACAAAAGGAACAACAATTGTTCCATTTAAAGGAACAACAGGCGCACAAAAGGAACAACAATTGTTTCGTTCAAAGGAATTAGCAGGCGCACAAAAGGAACAACAATTGTTATGTTCAAAGGAATAGCAGGCATGAAAAAGAAACAACAATTGTTCCGTTCAAAGGAACAATAGGCACGCAAAAGGAACAACAATTGTTCTGTTCAAAGGAACAACAGTTGCACAAAAGGAACAACAATTGTTCCGTTCAAAGGAACAGTAGGAGTGCAAAAGGAACAACAATTTTTTTCATTTTTAACCATCTGAATAGGTAGATTTTAGAAACCTCGCAATGTATTTTGATTGAATTCAAGGTTGATTCCTCATCAACTAAATTCATTTATGAGTTAGTTTATTTCAAAATTAAGTAATGGATGGTTTGTTAATGTTATGAATTTCATTACAATTGCCCAATTGTTGTTGTTGAATCATGACACGTTCATTTCTCTGTGAAAGACAGGGCTTGGGTGATGAGATGAAGAGGGAGTTCGGAACATAAAAGAGTGCTAATTGAGTTCATTACAGTTATCCTCCCTAGTTTTGACTTTCCCGAATGACTGTTGAAAATAATAATAAAAAAACTAAATAAAATCTACAAAAAACAAAATTATATACAGTATGTACAGTGTCAAAAGAATTCAACATTTATGGAGTTGGGGTGCCTGGATTACCTTCCCATCCAACCAAAATTTGCACGGTAGGGTCCTTACTTAACTCTTGGTAGAAAAATTCTTTTGAGGGCGACTGATGTTAGAGTCGTAGCTGGTGTTCACTGACCTGAAATGGAGATCTGGACCCGTCGATGGTGCTTAACGTGACTGTTCCATTATCATGGACTTCATTGATTTCATATGGTCCTAGCCACCGTGTTTGTAATTTTCTCGGAAAATTCTGAAATCTGGAATCATAGAGGAGCGCCCAGTCACCTTTTTTAAATGATTTTTTTTTTATATGCTTGTCCTGCCAAGTCGTTCTTTGTTTCTGAATAATAGTTGTGCGCTCTACAACAGATAGGCGTGCTTCATCCAATTTGTTGAGTTGTTGAAGGCATTGTTTATGTGCTTTTGTAAGATCCAGTCTGATTTCCTGTGTTAGGATATTTAGACCAATCGGGTGTTAAGACACAGATCAATCATGGAGGGTCATTTGTCGATGATCGATTGTGAGAAACTCTCTTGTAAAATCTCTCTGTAATCTTTTTATCTGATGGGCCCGTGGATGTTTCCCCGTAGGTGTTTTACCACGTGAAAACATCGATATGTTGATCTTTGATCTGGTTATGTGAGTGGTTACTAAAGGTGTTTGTCCTATGTTGGAATACCTGTGTTGTCGAACATGGTATCAGAGCCTGTTTGAAGACCCGCTCCTGTTGTAGATCGAGATCGTGAAGCCGAGTTGCCTCATCTCCATTTTATGGCATTTCTGTACATTTCTGGGCTGAGAGGACTATTTCATTGCGTCCGAAGAACTCGTTTCATTCAGGAACACTTTTCATTTCACTTGAAAAGGTTTCTGTTTTCCCAAGATACGGCCATTACAGTCAGATCCGGAGGTATAAAGTTTGAATGTGCATTTTTTTTTAAAATTTGCAAAGTTTTGATTTTATTTCGGTTTGTATTTTTTTATTTCCGAGCTGCTACTCTTTTAGATCTGCGTATGCTATTTCCCTGCGCCTTGTGTGATCTCGAAAAATAAAAAACAGATAGGAAAAGGTGCATCTTCTGGGTAAGCTAACCGAGATCTAACCTTTGTTGTCATCGAGAAGAGAAATTTTTTTCTTGTGTGAAAATAGTTTTTTTTTTAGCATGCTCTCCAAGGCCATCTTCAACAACAACAACAACAACACCCCCAATCCTCCTTCTAAACATTACAATATGTTTCTCTAGACCATTTGGTTAAAACTTGCCTTATTAAGTAAGAGGTCTTGAGTTCAAGTCTCTCTTTTGTTACTTTTTTTGAAAAAGTTCATGCTAAAAATTGTAAAGTGCATTTCACTTCAAGTATAAAAGTGAATCACTATAAGTAGCTTTATATTTTATTGTAGAGTTATTTATTTTGCATGCAAATTTTCTGTTATAAGGTAACCTCATTGTAAAAGTGATCCCCACTTCTCTTTATAAAAGTGGGTCACTTCATAAAGTAGCTTACACTATCACGTGGTTATTTGGTTACCGTTTATGCCTTTTTTAAAAGGGGCATAACTCACACATCTGAAGTCCGTTTTCAGTGCCGTTTTTTTTAAAACCGCATAACTTTTCGAGATATTTCCATCTAGATCGTTAGTTTCAATTTTTAAATCCACATTATCTACATATTTAATATGGCTTCTACAAGTACTGTCATGCTTACCAACAACAACTACTTCCAATGGAGATCCCATATGGAGGATTTATTAAGAAGTAAAGGCCTATACCAGATTACCATGGGAAATGAAACAACCCCCAGTGATGATGATAAGAAAGAAAAATGGGATAATAGGAATGACGAAGCACGTGGACTAATCGGAATGTCCATCTCTCCTGATTTAAGTTACCACCTTCAAGGAATTGATGACCACGAAGAAGCTTGGGACAAGATTGAATCTGTATTTGGTAAAATCAATATTATTCGAGCACAACAGTTAGAAACTCAAATACTGACCTTGAGTCCAAGTGATTTTTCTTTCCTTGGAGACTATCTATCTAAGTTTAAAACACTGAGAATTTTATGTGAAGAATGTAAGATAGTAATGAAGAAAGAGCATTGCATATATCTTATTCTTTCTAATCTAGGTAGTGCATATTATGTGTTTGTATCTACCTTTTATGCCATGAAAGAGGTTGTAGGGAAAGCTTATGTACAACCCACTCTTGAGTCCTTTTGTACTTCTTTGATTAGAGAGGAAGATAAGCTTGTACAACTTGGAGTGATCAACACTGCAGGTACCTCAAACAAAGCCTTAGTTGCCCAGCAGAAAGATAAACCCAAGTATCCCAAGAACCAACATCCTTGCTACAACAACAAACAACCTAAGGGTCCCAAACCCGCTCAGATAGTTTCAGCTCCTAATGGTGACAAAGGATCAAAATATAAAACTAAGAATACTAACAGACACTGCAACTTTTGTAATAAAGATGGTCATGATGAGTCCAAATGTTTCAAGAAGATGGCAGACTTAGAAGTAGCGATGAAGAAGCACAACATCAGTATTGATTCTTCTACTTCTTCTTCTTCTCATGGACATGCACTTTATGCTTTTGGTTTTTCCTTCAATACAACTTCTACTACTACTTCTTCTTCTGATGAGTGACTTATTGATTCAGGAGCATCTTATCATATGGCTAAGGATAAAGACATATTTTCTGCTGTAAATGAATGTAACACCAAGGAAATATTTTTCGGTGATGATAGATCTCTTAGTGTTGTAGGATCTGGAACAATTCAGGTAGAAAATGGTCATTTCAATGATGTATTATGTGTTCCGAATCTTTCTTGTAACCTTCTATCAGTATATCAAATGACTCATTCAAGTGAAGGTAAAACCGTCGAGTTTTCACCTCACCAAGTTGTAATCAACGATCTAAAAGATCCTAAGCATGTTCTTGCAACTGGAATTGCTGATGATATTACCAGGTTGTACAAATTTGACAACTTTGGGTCATCGGCTTTTTCATCAGTTTTTATTTCTCATAGCAATTACTTGAGCAAACTTTGGCATGAGTGGTTCGGTCATCTAAACTATCGCTCATTGCAGCAACTATGTAATCAACAGATGGTGACTGGTCTTCCTCTTGTTTCATGTAGAGATGGTGTTTGTGTCAGTTGTGTTCTTGGCAAAAATCATCGGGACAACTTTGACAAACGTGCCTCTTGGCACGCCTCGGGTCCTTTGCATCTT
>ML786700.1:260871-306125 GCA_009831015.1 Picea engelmannii | reverse complement strand
AATCCTATCCCAAGTTGTTCTTAAGGGGGGATGTTAGGATATTTAGACACTTAGGATTTAGTTAAGATCTACTTGGTCTAATATGTCGTTAGGTAAAAGTGTGTTTCTTTAGTATGCATTAGTATGCATTTGTAGTTAGGAAACCCGACGGTCACGATATGTTCCTGACATAGAGTGATCTGACGGTTCATACTCTCCTCGATCTTAATGACCATTGATACATGGATTAACACCCGATTGGTCCATGATCTCTATTTAAAGAGCATGGAGGGTCATTTGCCGATGATCGATTGTGAGAAACTCTCTTGTAAAATCTCTCTGTAATCTTTTTCTTTGCATTAATAAACTGCTCCAAGTGGCCGCATTGGCTGGGGCCATGGATGTTTCCCTGTAGGGGTTTTACCACATGAAAACATCGGTGTGTTGATCTTTGATCTGGTTATGTGAGTGTTTACTGAAGGTGTTCGTCCTCTACTCAAATACCTATGTTGTCGAACATCCTGGGCCATCCTTAGAGTCTTGATTTCAAACTCGATTGGGAAGATGGGTTCTTTTCCATAGACTAAATGATAAGGAGAGTAGCCAGTGGTATTACGCCATGTTGTGCGGTAAGCCCATAAGGCATTTGGGAGATCAAAATCCCAATTTTGTCTGTTTGTTGAGACAATCTTTGTCAGGATTGCCTCCGGGACTTTATTGGTGCTTTCCACTTGCCCATTTGCTTGTGGATGGTACGAAGAAGTAATTATGCGTTTGATATGATAATTATCTAGGGTGGTGGTGATTCTATGAGCTGTAAATTGTCACCCCCCATCAGTAATTGCTTCTCTTGGTAGTCCATAGCATACGAATAATTTGAAAATAAATTTGATGACTACTTCTTCTATTGAATTTGGTAAGGCTTCTGCCTCTACCCATTTAGTCATGTAGTTCGTTGCGACTAGAATATAGGCCTTTTGATTTGAATTTGGATTGAAGGGGCCAACGAAGTCTAGTGCCCTTCTTTCAAATGGGTCCGCAACTACTTGTGCTTTCAATGTCATTTCATCAACCTGACCTGGTTTTCCCATCCATTGACAACTATCGCAAGTCTAGACATATTTCTTCACATCTCTGAATATTGGGGGCCAATAATAGCCCATTTGCAGAATTTTGTGTCCAGTCCTGCGATCTGCAAAATGCCCACTATAGGACTCATCATGTATGGCCTTTAGTATGTCATATATTTCGTCATCTCGTACACATCTGCAGATCTGGAGATCAACTTCTGTATGGAAGAGATATCCGTTGATCCAGGCGAATCGTGCACTACGCTGGATGATCAGTTTTATTTCCCTTGATGAAAAATGTGTTGGTAATCTTCCTGTTTCCAGGTAATTTTCCACGTCAGTGTACCAAGGTGCCTTTGTAGTAATGGAAAATAGATGCTCATTTGGAAATCGATCTTCGACTGTTAAGGAGTCGTCTGTTTTGGGTATACGGGATAGGAAGTCTGTGACGAGGTTTTCTCTCTTGGGTCGATATTTGATGGTGATATCAAATTCCTGCAATAGTAACAACCATCGAGTGACCCATCCATTAGTAATTGGTTTATTAGCCAGATATCTAATAGCAGAATGATCAGTATACAGAATGACCGGATAGCCTGTTATATAATGATGAAATTTATTGATGGCATGTATAACAACTAAAAACTCTTTCTTTGTTACTGTATAATTAAGTTCAGCTAGATTAAGATTCTTTATAATAAAATAAATGGTGTAGGGTTTCTTCTCCTCCTCCTATCTGAGGACAACGCCTATGGAAATATCTGATGCATCAGTGGAGATGTGAAATGGTATTTTCCAATTTGGCCCCCTCAACACCGGTGTTGTCGAGATCAACTTCTTGAGTCCTGCAAATGCCACATCACACTTGTCAGACCACTAAAATTCTACATTACCAGTCAAAGCATGTAAAGGTGCAATGGTTCTTGCAAAATTTTCCATAAATCTACGATAGTATCCTGAAGCGCCAAGGAAACTACGTACCTGAGTTTGTGTGTGTGGTGTAGGTAATTTAAGGATTACCTCTATTTTTGTTAGATCTACCCTAATTCCATCTGCAGAAATATAATTCCCTAGTACCACACCTTCTGTCATCATCATGTGACACTTTTTGTGTCTTAAACATAACCTGGTTGCAATGCACCGCTCTAGTATTTTCTGGAGGTTACTCAGTGCTTGATCGAAGTCATCGCCATAAGGAGTGAAATCATCCATATATAGTTCAAGTCCTTCACTGATCAGATCATTGAATATGCTCAGAATGGCCATTTGAAAATTGGTTGTAGCATTACAAAGTCCAAAGGGTATTACTCTGTATGCAAAAGTGCCCCATGGGCATGTGAATGTAGTTTTATCTTGATCTTCTGGGGCAATCTAAATCTGATTGTACCCACTAAAATTGTCTAGGAAAGAAAAGAATTTCTTTCCTGCCAAAGTATCCAGGACCTGGTCAATGAAAGGCAAAGGGAAGTGGTCTTTTTGAGTGGCTTTGTTAAGTTTCCTGTAGTCAACACAGATGCGCCATTTCCCATTTTTCTTTGGGATGATCACTATTGGGGAAACCCACTGACTATCTGAGATGGGATATATAAAATCGACGTCCAAAAGCTTTTGTAATTCTTCTTTAATGATATCCCTGAGGTGAGGATTCAATCTTCTCTATGGCTTTCGGATAGGCTGAGCATCTTTTTCAAGATAAATGTGGTGTGTGCAGAGTTGTGGATCAATACCTTTCATATCAAAATATTCCCATGCAAAAGCTTGTTGGTATTTGGAGAGGACTTGAATTAGATTTTTCTACTGTTGTTCATCTAAATTGGCATTGATGTTTAGAGACCTCCCTGGTGCAATCTCGATGGGTTTTCTATTATGAAGGGCTGTAGTTGGAATTTGTTGTTCCATTAAATCTTCCAATAGGTGTCCTTGTGCTTCACAGTCTAGAATAGCTTGGAGCATATGGTAGGTTGGGTTGATCATGGTGGCTAGATTATTGATAAACCCATTGATTACGTCATCCTCTAGTTGGTTTTTAAGTCTAAGGGATTCTTCCTGCATAAGAGGGGCTCATAAATCCTTCTCTAGGTATCGGGGTGGTGGAAATTGTGGATATACAAAAGTTGGACTTGGTTTAGAAAGATGATATAAAGTGAGGTTCTTTGTGATACCCACTCTAGTGATTGTCATATTACCTGCTCGACATCCTATGTACGCATTTGTTGTTGCAAGCCATGGCTTGCCTAGTTTCAATGGATGCCCTTCAAGTCCACTTCTTGGGTTGATGATGAGGAAGTCCGCTAGATATTCCCAAGAGTCGATGGGGATGGCTATATCATGTAATGTGCCAACTGGTCGAACTACCGATCGATCTACCAACTGCAGCATTATTGCAGTGGGTTCGAAGGAGTTAAAATCTAGAGTATTACAGGTTTCCATAGTTAGGATGTTGATGGATGCTCCCAAATCAACTAGTTTATTGGGAAAAGAACAACCCTGGATCTGAACTGTCACTATGGGATTCCCTGGATCTGCATATTTAACCAGTTCTTGTCTACCTAAAATTAGATCAGACAAGGCTCCTACCACTCAGACTGTTGATGATGGATTTTTAAGTTTTCTGACGGCCTTTCTCTCACATAGCTCCTTGATCGTTTTTGCATAGATTGGGATGTCTTGAAGAGCTTGCATGAGTGGAATCTTGATATATAAATTCTTGAGTTCCCCTACAATGTCTAAGTTGGGATATACGATTGGTTTTGCTATAATCAATCTTTCGGGGAATGGAGGGGAGGGAGTTGCATCCTTATTAGGATCTTGTGATTTGACTGTGTTTCCCCCATGCTTGATTTCTTCTGTTATTACCACAGTCGAAGGTGTTATTGCTGGTTGTTTTTCACTCTTCTGCTCTTGAAAAATGTTATTTTCTTCAGGAGAGATTATTCGTCCTGATCTCAATTGTAGTTCATTGCACCCTACCAAGATGGTCTCTCCTTCTCCATTCTCCATAATTTGGATGAGCTGAGTCGGTATGTTATTTGGATTTGGGTGAGGCTGGGATGGTAGTTGAGGGCGTAATTGGGATTATGGGTTTTGGGGAAATTGGAGTGGTGCTTGTAGCGTAGGCTGAGTTTGAGGGGCCATCCCCATGGGTTGGTTGTTTATCCCCACGGAGCGTTGCCAATTCTGATCCCAATTTGGGTTTTGGGTATTCATGTTGTGCCACTGTGAAGGGTAGATGTTGTTATTTAAGTTTTTCTAGGATGAGGTGGGATATTGTGAGTTAGGCCAAGTGGAAATTGTAGTTGGTTGATTCTTCCAGGCAGGATTTGCAGGGGGGTGGTTTTTCCAAGTGGGATTTGTAGGTGGGTATTGTTGGGGCTACCAATTCAGATTAGTAAATAGTTGACCCTGCCATGTGCTACTAGGATCTTGCTACTGATTATACTGTCCAGAGAAGAAAGAGGAAAGGTCTTGTAGTGTATTTTGAGGCCGATTCTGCCATTGATGATGCTGAGCCATCAGATAGAATGGCTCTGTTTCTTCTTCTGCTTCTCTAAAGACAAATTTTAGTCTAGGAAGTGATGGGAATTTTGCCGTGTTGTGATCCTTGGTGTAGATAGTGCAAACCCAGACCACGTCCAAAGGGAAATCCCTTAGACCATGTTTTCTTCTGCACCTATGGAAAAATATGGCCAACGTTTGTTCTTCTTCTGTTTTTTTCTGCTTGGCCTGCAACACATCCAATTGTGTAGTCAGAGTACTCATAATATCTATTTTGAATTTTTCTAAGAGATTACCAACTTCAACTCGCATAACACCCCCGCTGGTAATATTGCTATTTCTAGTGAGGGAGGTACGCATCCCTGATCTGGTCCGTGAACTTCCTCTTGAGCACCTGATGCACAATAGGACGATGTCATCATAAGTTTCTTGATAAATGTCACCCTTCCCCATTAAATTCAATGTTTCTACCCATTCATCTTCCATAACTTTAATCAAAGTTGCCTTAAGTACTTCACCTGGTAACATGCCATAGTGTGATCTTTGTAAATTATATTGAAATCTCTCAACATATTCTTCTAATGATTCATTTTATTTTGCAGTCATTTGAAAGATTTCATCTTTTAAGTCTTTGGTTCTACAATAATCCTGATATTTTTTCAAGAAGGCATGTTTCATCTCATCCCATGAGTTTATAATTCCCCCCCCTAATCCCATGAACCAACGTAGAGCTGCTCCTTTCAAAGTGGAGGGGAACAATTTTAATTTTTGGGGTTCAGAGGTGTAATCATACCCTCTACATAGGACATCAAATTCAAATAAGAATGTGTCCGGGTCTTCTAATATTAATCCATGAAAGGTTGGCAAGTTTTGTAGGGGAATTGCCTTCATGGGGGAATTGGTGATTGGATAAACTATCATATATTCCAAAGTGGAATTCTGGGGACGTTGTGGATTTGGTTGTGCCATTTGATAAAAAATATGCCAGAAATCTTCAGGGATTTCTTGATCCGGATATTTTATTTGAATTGATTGGTTATCTGATCCTCTAGGGGATTTTATTGCACTCCCTCTATCTGGGATTTTGGGTATACCTTCTTCTTTCATAGGAGATTCAGGATCAGGTGGTGGGTCTGTCTTAGCTATCCCACTGGTTTCTCCTTCTCCTTCCTCCAGATTACAAGAGTTTCCCTCTTCTAAAGGGTTGAGGGGTGGAAGATCTGTGCTCTGAAATCTTTGCTCAGTCCCTTCAAGTTTGCTATGAATCTCGCCATGGGATGTTGTTGGTGAAACTGCCACCTGAGGGGTTTGAGAAGAACCTTTCCTAGGTCCAACCGAAGATTGAGATTTTTCTTTTCAAATGATGTCATCTATGAAAGGGCTTCTTCCAGGGAGCACCGATCCCTGGTATTTGGTAATTTTTTGTGGGGGATTTGGATTTTCAAGATCTTTCTTCTTAGTCATACACACTTCACACAAAAAAAGGAAAATCAAGAAAGAAAAAATAATACCTATGTAACCTCTTAATGCGTCAGCTGGAGGTAGGCGCTAGTATAAGCATCTTACTTATTGCCTGTGTAGGTTCTTACCTTCTGTCTTCAATACCTCGTCCTCCAGAGGCACAATCTATGCTACCTTTGACATTCTTCCCCGACAACGACGCCAAAATGTTGGACTCGAAAGATGTCTAAAAACAACCTTAGTTTAACATTAATTTATCAACCTGAGGATTTGTCTTTTATCTCAAAGAATATCAACAAAGTCTATACAAATAGCTCGTAGAGGCTAAAATTGTGTAGTGAAAGAAAATCTGAGTTTATCAAGAATCAAGTTCCTCAAGCATTCATTAAAGATTATATGAATTGAAATATAAAGTTGTGCAATGGAAAGGAACTAATTAATCTATTGAATTCATTTTAAGAGAAATAATTGAATCTAGATAAAGACTTGCTGAAATGACTATTATTATGAATCAAATTGCTGGAAAGAAAAATGTGAATTACTCTATCTATGGAAAGAAACAGAGACTGTAATCTAGTCGAAAAGAGACAACAATTGAATTTCTATTGAAAGGAACAACAACTATATTCTAATGGAAAGGAACAACAAATGTAAACTAAGTAAAAGGAATAGAAAATGTAAACTAAGTTAAAGGAACATCAAATGTAAACTAAGTGAAGGCAACAACAAACGTGAAATTATGAGCAATTGTCACACGTCAAATCTCAGTAATAGGAATTGGAAAAACAATCATCTAATGCTTCAGAGAATATCTATCTCTTGCAATTGACATGAAATCATCAACACAATGATGCATTCATTTAACTACTGTAAAAGATAATTGAATCACAAAACAAAAATTGAACTGATACAATTATAGGTCGAACAATAGTTCCTTTAGACTGGGCCCTTGGTCCTTAGAAGCACTATTGTTTGAAATTTAGTATATAGAAATGGTAAAACCGCTCGAAGCTTCTATTGATTTCATAGCTGGTACAACATTTTACAAAAACTATTAATGCATAGCAATTCTAAGTTCTGAGTTCTTGGGTGCAATTCTTCTACCTCTTTTCAAGATCTATTTACCCCTTATATATTACAATAATCTGGGTAAATTAAGCTATCCTAAGGATCGAGAGATCCTCGGGATTTCTTTACTATTACAATATTAGCAACTCGATCATCTTCAAAACTGCCTTGCGCCATAAAGTCTTCAACCTCCAATAGCTTGCGCATCTTCAAGATTTCCTTTTCTATCTTGGGTTTGACAATATTTAACCAATCTTGTAATAAAACCAAACAATTCCAAACATATTTAGGATATGTGTAATCTAACTTCAACAATAACGCTAAAGAGTATATTATTCATTTTCTATTCTATTTGCTCCTAAATAATCGAAAATTCAATCAAGATGATATCATGAAATGTGGGAAAAAGGAAGATATTTATACCTTTTTCATAACCTAATATCGTCCAAAAGAAATAATAATATACTAAATAGATAGATACCCAGAATGAGAAGTCGGCCCAGGCAGTTAGCTAGAATTACTATAAATACAGGAGGCTAGTCTTCATTTTAAAAGGCAATCTTAGAATTGCAGAGCAACACTTGTGCGCACTGCAATGCTCAGTTTTGTGCGTAGGTTTGACGAGAGTTGTCGGTGCAGCTGCTACAGCTAGCAGTTATGTTTTGTCTTGGAATATCTCTTGGCTAGGGTTTGGACTATCTGACCAACTCTTGTTGGTGCGCTATCCTTGGGGAAAGGTGCACTACCCTTTGTTTGGCTATCTAGTCTAGTGTTTGCTTCCAGAGTGATTCTCTGTCAAGGTTAAGGTGCTCAGAGGGTGGCTTCGGCCTATGGTTGGGTGACAATAGAGATATTGTCAATGGTAAAATGAGCACATCCATTATATTCTAACAATAATATGTCCTATAAGGGAGGATTACCAAACACAACTTAATACATACAAAGACAAGGATTTGGTCTCCATTACAATTTTCAAAAGGGACAGTGAAACAAAGTTTCAAAAGGATGATCAAAGAAACATTTTTTTGATAAGGTCACGTTATCCAACTTAGGAACAAGGAAAATATACTCAAGAAGGTGAAGAAGTGATTGGTTCCAAAGTAAGAGAGGAAGATTTTCAACTAGGGAAGCCAATATTCTCATGGGAAAAAAGGAAGGGTAAACAAAATATGCACAAGTATTTTGATTGTCTATGGAAAGGCCCTTATAATATTGAGAAGAACTATGTCAATGATTCCTTTTAGTTATCTATGCTAGTAGGAAGGAGACTACCACTACCCATGAGTATGTCCCTTCTAAAACCCCATCACGGGGAAGAGACTTGACTTCTTACCTTTAGAGTAGCTTAAAGTAGGGTTGGTAAGATAGATAGGTCATGTTGTGTGCCTACTTTATTGCATTTTTTTTCCTTTTATTGATATGGTTTGTTGATTTATCATGCATTCATGTTAATGTTATAAAAAAAATGATAGATTGATGAAAATAAAAATAAAAATAAAAATAAACTTCCTTACATGGTTTTATATTTTCATTAACCAGGGTGGATAACATCCCCCTTCCTTGTAGTATGAATGTGTGCATGTTAGAATGCAATAGGATGTTTTAGAGTGATGTAGGTTACAAGTCTTGGACTACAATATATGTTGAGGTTCTCATGTGCTCTATGATGAGCATGTGTCCCCATGTTCAAGCTATATGTTACTCCATCCTACCTAGGGGTAACTAGAGGATATCATGTCTCATGGCCAACAATGAAGACGATGATATCGACGAGGATGATGATAAACATGTCCGAAGTGAGAATCCAAAAAAACCCCTTATATGTGTCTTCCTTATCGACATGTATCATCACACTCAATCAACAAGGCTCATTGGGAGATGGTGTTCTGGTACATTATAAGGTACATCATTCCTTATTTCATATAAATTTTCAGATACAATAAATTGGGAATTTGAGTATTGATCATAGCTTGAAGTTGTATAATGAATAATGATCTCATAAGTTATGATTTTTTCCTTATTTCACCTTGGTGGCCCGTTGAAATTACTAAGACAACTAAGAGGGGTGGGGTGAATTAGTTGTTATTGTTCTTAAACAATTGTATGCCTATTAAAATATTATTAACCTTATCCAAGTGATCATCAAGATTATGCAAGACATGAACAACATAAATAACAAACATCAATAACACATATGATATACACATAGACAAATATTCACAACGAAACCCATAAAGGGAGAAAACCTCTTCTTATTCGAATGATAGGAAGTCTTTTAAGTTATGTACATCATATTTCTTTGAGAACCAACTCAAAATGAGCTACAACCTCTTCTTTAACAAGCTGCAACTTGTTGAGAACACCAACCCTCTAGTTTCTCTAGCACCCACAAGAAGGAAGCAACAACTCCTTGAGTGTTCCAGCACCCATTGGATGGAAACACCAACTTCCAGTCACACAAGCATCAACCTGTATAACAGAGAACAATGGTTCTCCCTTGCATCGCCCTACCACCATGGTTTTTCTGGCTGCAACTATATGGAAGCTACAACTCCCTGTATTCAAGCACCCTATTGAAACTCTGAGGACAACATTCCTCCCTAGCACCACCCTACCACCATGTTTTCTAAAAATTTGCTTGAATAATACTTTAAAACAATACAAACATTTCAACGTTTACTAGTTCTTCTTTTTTTCTGCAATTTTGGTCTCGTTTTGTCTATTCATGCTCGGCTCCACTTGTTTTTTCTTTCCATTTGCTCTTCCTCTGTTCTTCTCATGGTCTTAGGTTCTCCTATAGTCTTTTGTGTTCACTATTTATTCTCTATCCATCTTGTGTACGTTTTTAGGGTCCTAACCCGCACATAGGTAGAACAATATATTCAAATGTAATAAAGGTCAATATTAATAAGGCCTTTCAATAAAATAAAATAAGTCGAATGTAAGAAGACCTAATAGAAGGTTCCTCTTCTAGAAGGATATTCCTCTAGATGCTTATTTTGGTAGACATATTTAGTATAAATAGGAGTCGAGGGTATGAGATCCCTAGCTTGGATATTATTGTAATAGAGCTCTGCTCAACTGTAGGTCGCCCCCTCGAAGAGGCCCATGAACATTGCTTTCAAAATCAAAGTGTTATTTCTGTTGTTATTCTTATATCATTTTAGTGTTATTGTGGTTATTGTTCTAGTTATATTGTCATTATTCTACCATTTCTATCATTTTATTTATGTTCTACATACTTTTTATATCTGGTATATTACAAGTGGTATCAGAGCACTTACCTTGGCAGAAAGTGTGGGTTTAACTTTTTTTCAGGGTAGAGACGTATTTCAGCATCTTTAAGCCACAAAGATCTGTCATTACGCGCATAAACCTGTGGTTGAGGGATTCATACATATAGGAAATACAAGTGGTACTGAAGAGAAAATCTGTTGGCCACCCTTGTAACCCCTATTGGTACCCCTTTGAGTGGTAGCGCATTAGAAAACACCTGTGTATGGATAGGCCTAGATTACCTGAAGCCCACTTTAAATAAACTGATCTACCGCGTGACTTCTATAGTGCCATCGAGAACAAAAATCAGTAGATACTCTCTATTACATGGGTAGTCGGGTAGTACAGCTAAGGGTACGGTCTATCCTCCTTATTTAGTGCCCTGAGATATTGGGTCGAGTACTACTATTGGACCTTGCACATATATTAGAGAGCTATAGCACAGGGGAAAATATTTTCTGTAGAATCCTGTAATACCTAACCCTTGGGGACAGAAACATTAAAAAACTAAAACAGACAAGATCTCTTGCCGCACAATTATGTTCAGGTTGTCAAATAACTACAAATTTCTTCCTGGTTAAGCATTTGGGCATTCCATTACTGCAGTATTCTTCAGAACAGAGTATAACTCCACAGGTGTAAAAAAAACATTCAGCAACATTTTTGACACCACCCACCCCATTTCGGTTTCCTCATCATCATGGCCCATACCTGTAGCCAAGACCTAGAAGCTTGCTTCAATACCTTGCAATCTAATTTCATCAAGACCCAACAAGAAGTGAAATAACTCAGTGCCAATGTTGTCACCCTCAATACATCCATGCAGTCCTCAATGGAGGAAATCAAACAAGACCTGACTACCCATCTTGAATCTGTCATTTCGATGCTCTGCACCAAGATTCATATCCCTATAGATAACGCTTTATCTAACCCACCTTCAGATACTAAAGTTGAACATTCCTCTAGATTTCAACACCATCACTTTCAACATGACCTACACCTTCCGCGGGTGGATGTGAACAAATTTGATGGCTTGGATCCCACTGGTTGGGTAACCCAAATAGAACATTATTTCTGTTTATACGACATTACAGATGACTTGGCCAAACTCTGATATGGTGTTCTCCATCTAGATCAAGAATGTTGGTAATGGTGGAAATGGATAAAAACTACTCGTCAAGGGTATATTTCTTGGACACAATTTGTGGCATAGCTTTATGAATTCTTTGACACTGAAACCAACCATTTGGGCCATTTGAAAAAGTTAAAACAATCAAGAACAGTGGAAGACTTTATCGATTCTTTTGAGCACTTGGCATTTCAGACATAGGACATGTCGGATGCCTTTTTCCGAGAGTGTTTTGTCAGTGGCCTCAAGGATGAGATTCGAGCCGATGTCCTCATGGCTTGGCCTCAGAGTTGGTTGTATCTTCTCAAAAATGGAAACCCTCCTTTATCCCTTGTACTAAATCAATAAATCCCACTACTCCCTCCACTCCACTAAAAATCAAAAAATTGACCAGGGATGAAATGGTTGAATGCCAACTCAAAGGCCTTTGTTATAATTGTGATGATAAATATTTCTCGTTCCACAATTGTAAGGAACAAAATTTTTTTGTGGCCATCTCAGAGGATATTTTGGAAGAGGATGTTGAAACTCCCCTTGTGTTTGAGTCACCTAAAACCACTAACATAACACCTCCCTCAGATCCTCCCGAGGTAGAACCGGGAATTTCCCTAAATGCCCTCACTAGCTTCTCTGCTCCCCAAACCCTCAAGCTCATCGGTTACATCAAGCATAGGAAGGTCATCATTCTGGTTGATAGTGGAAGCACCCATAGTTTTATTCATCTCCGCATTGCCAAAGAAACTCATTGCTACATCCATGCCATCAATAATTTCCAAATCATGATTGCCAATGGTGGCTCCATGAAATGTGGAGGGCGTTGTGAAAATGTGTGTCTCCAAATTGGTGACTACCACCTCAAATATCATATGTTTTCTATCAACATGGGTGTTTGTGACATTGTGTTGGGTGCAGACTGGCTAAGGAATTTGGGTCCCATTCTCATGGATTTTAAGGAATTAACCATGCAATTCGATCAGGAGGGCCAACAATATAAGTTCCAAGGCATCACCACCAGTTCACCTAATAGCACTAGTTCCCATCGCATGGAAAAGTTGCTCAAAAAAGGTCATTCTAGTGTTATTACCCAACTCCATGCCATACAAGCCACAGAGACACCCTCGGTGCCACAAGATCTCCAATCCATCCTTTCTAAACATCAAGTGGTCTTTTCCACTCCCTAGGGACTCCCTCCTTCCCATGGTGTTCATGATCATTCCATTCCCCTTGTACCAAGAATCCTTCCTCCCAATATATGTCTGTATCGTCACCCCTTTTCCCAAAAAAATGAAATTGAGAAAATGGTCCAGGAACTCCTTAATGCAGACGTTATCCTCCCTAGTACGAGCCCCTATTCTTCTCCTGTGGTCATGGTCCTGAAGAAATAAGGTTCTTGAAGAATGTGTCCTAGCTTCTGTGCCCTCAACAAACTTACCATTAAAGACAAATTCCCCATCCATGTCATTGATGACCTCTTGGATGAATTGAGTGGCGCCCAGTTCTTTACTAAACTCGATATTCATTCTGGCTACTACCGGATATGTATGAAAGAGGAAGACATTCCCAAGATTTCCTTTAGAACTCATGAGGGCCACTATGAGTTTTTGGTCATGCCCTTTGGCTTGTGTAATGCCCCTTCCACCTTCCAAAGCCTCATGAATCATGTCTTCTATCCTTTTCTCCATCATTTTTTCTTAGTTTTCTTTGATGATATCCTCATCTATAGAAAAACCTGGACAAACCATCTTTCCCATGTGGATCGAGTTCTCCATCTACTCTCTCAGCACCAACTTTTCTTGAAACAATCTAAATGTGCTTTTGGCACCTCAGAAGTCAAGTACTTGGGTCATCTGGTTGGCAATGACAACGTCAGGATGAATCCTAAAAATATTGAAGCTATGCAAGACTATCCTCACCCAAAGACTCTCAAAATATTGCATGGATTTCTAGGCTTAACAGGTTATTATCGCAAGTTTGTTAAGAATTATGGAAATATTGGAACACCTCTCATTGCACTCTTAAAAAATAACTCTTTCACTTGGACTCCAATCATGGATCAAGCTTTTCAAACCTTGAATATGGCCATGTGAACCAGCCTAGTCTTGGCCCTTCCTGATTTCAAAAAGAACTTTGTCTTGGAATGTGATGCTTTAGGGAAAGGAATTGGTGCTTTCCTTATGAAGAGGGTCGACCTTTGGCCTTTACCAGCAAGAAACTGTCTGAAATAAATTTGGGAAAATCAATATATGAAAAGGAAATGTTAGTTATTTTTCATGTCGTTGATCTATGGCGGCCTTATCTATTGGGGAAACGCTTCCAAATTAAGACATACCATCAAAGCCTCAAGTATTTTCTGGAACAACGCATTTCCTCCACGGAGCAACAAAAATGGGTGACCAACCTATTTGGATATGATTATGAGATCATTTACAAAAAAGGCAAAGACAATGTGGTTGCGGATGCACTTTCCTGAAAGTATGAAGATGACGGATCCCTTTTTTCTCTTTCCTTCATTGTACCATATTGGCTCCAAGCTGTCTGCCAAGAATGGCTACACGATCCCAAAAGTTTACAGATGATCCAAAAATTGTAGTCCAATGCTCCAACTTCCCCAGGGTACTCTTGGCTCCATGATGAGCTTCAATACAAAGGTCTTTTGTATTTAAGAAAACAATCCAAACTTAATCCATGGTACTTTCTGAGCTTCATGCTACCCCCACAGCTGGGCACTCCAAGTTTACCAAAACCTATGATAGGGTTAAACGCTCTTTTTTCTGGGATGGCATGAAACAAGACATTCGTAATTTTGTAGCTAAATGTGATGTGTGTCAATGCAACAAGGGAGAAACAGTCAAATCTCCGGGGACACTACAATCGCTTCTGATTCCACCTGCTATTTGGAGGGATATCTCTATGGATTTTATTACAGGCTTACACAAATCGAGAAATAAATCAGTCATCATGGTGGTTGTTGATCACCTTTCCATGTATTCTCATTTATGTTCTCTTCAACACCCATTTACAACATCCACGGTGGCTCAAATTTTCATGGATCAGGTCTTCAAGCTTCATGGCATTCCGCATTCTATTGTTTCTGATCATGACCCAAATTTCACCAACAATTTTTGGCAAGAACTCTTCAAGCTACAAGGAACCCAATTGCATCTTAGCACAACTTATCACCCCCAAATTGATGGTCAAACAAAAGTTGTCAATAAGTGTTTGGAAACATATTTGAGGTGTTTTGCCTCGGAAAAGAAAAATCATTGTGCTAAATCGTTACCCCTAGCTGAATGGTGGTACAACACTTCATACCACAAAACTACATGAATGACTCCTTTTGAAGCGGTATATGGACAAAATCCACCTTCAGTTATCTCATGCATACCTAGTGTCTCAAAGGTCCAAGCGGTTGAACAAACACTTACAATTTGAGAGGCTATTATCTATACCCTCAAACAAAATTTGGTCATGGAACAAGATCGCATGAAGCAACAAGCAGATCAAGGTCGCTCTAAACGTCAATTTGCTGAAGAGGATCAGGTGTTTCTTTAACTGCAACCTTACAAGAAAAATTCCCTCAATCTCGAGCATTGTTAGAAGATAGCACCCAAATTTTATGGTCCTTATACAGTTCTCAAGCATGTGGGACAGGTGGCCTATCAGTCAGCTTTGCCCAGTCATTCTAAGCTACATCCTATTTTTCATGTTTCATGCTTAAAGAAGGTGATTGGAACTAAGTGCCAAATTCAAACCAACCTTCCCGAGTTAGCTGAAGAAGGATCCATTTGGCTACATCCACTAGCAGTTTTAGACCAGCGTGAGCGTCGCCTGTGTCAGAGAACCATCAAGGAAGTGTTATTCCAGTGGATAGATACAACTCCAGTAGATGCCACTTGGGAACCAACTACCATTCTGCATCAATTTCCACATCTCAAGCCTTGAGGACAAGGCTATTTTTAAGTGGCGGACATGTTAGGGTCCTAACCCGCACATCGATAGAACAATATATTCAGATGTAATAAAGGTCAATATTAATAAGGCCTTTCAATAAAATAGAATAAGTTGAATGTAAGAAGACCTAATAGAATCTTTCGCTTCTTGAAGGATCTTCCTCTAGATGCCTCTTTTGATAGAAATATTTAGTATAAATAGGAGTCGAGAGTATAACAACCCTAGCTTGGATAGTATTGTAATAGAGCTCTGCTCAATAGGAGGTTGCCTCCTCGAAGATTCCCATGAACATTACTTTCAAAATCAAAGTGTTATTTCTGTTGTTATTCTTATATCATTTCAGTGCTATTGTGGTGATTGTTCTGGTTATATTGTCGTTATTCTACCATTTCTAGCATTTTATTTATGTTCTGCATACTTTTTATATATTTTATATTACATTCTTCATCTCTTCATCTTTTCACACTCTGTTCGTGCTCTGTACTTGATTACATACAGTTCAACTAGTTTTACCGACAAACAACAACCTTCCTTTGTCTCAACATCTTTCTTTTATTCATGCTCTCATCATCCATTACACTCTACATCTACAATGCTCAATATTGGGAATCTCATAATTCTCAGGAATCATGATGCCAACGCTCAGGAACAATGATTCAACCACTCAGGAACAATGATTCAGTTAGTGTAATTGAATCGTAATTGATGAGGTAATCACAAGATGAAACAACAACCCTTCGATCAATTTCGGTTTTCTTAGCATAGTTGGATTATACACATAGATTTTTTTTTACTTTTCAATGCGTAACCTCTGATGTGGAGCCTAGAAACACTAGATCCTTCCTCAATATTCTACTGATGTGACCTTGGGAGATGCTCTCATGTGACCACGTGATTGCGGGCGCTGCCAAAGGTGGTTTGAGGACAATCCAATTTTCTCCCCGCATTTCACTACGAGCCTCCATTCATCCTTTCTCCAAAACCATGGTTTCGATTGCGTCCCACATTCAATTTTTAAATTTCATGCACCTTCAATCCCAACAATGCGACGGGACCGTCGATCTCACGATATTGATGATTCTCCCGAATGGACGGATCATATCGGACGGTTTATTTCACAGAAAAAAATCAATGTTCAAATTTGATCTTTACATTCATCCTTTCATTGTTCAATCCGACGGCTAGGAATTAATCAAATATTGAGATGGATGGATGTCGAAACTTCTCCCTCCGAAACTTTAGGATTTCAACTTTTCAAACTTACACTATCCTTCCATTGTACTATGATCAACAGTTGAGAATACACCCGAAGTGATCTTTTAGATCAGATGATGTGTGTCCTTGCTGACGTGGTCTGCCACATGTCCTTCTTGAGGTGGTCTGTTGATGTGGGTGAGACATGTAGGTAGTGTAGTGGAGTGTGCAAGCAGAGTGCGGTAGTGGAGTGTGACATGTAGTGGGTAGTGGAGTGTGACGTCAGAGCTCAGAGGTGGTATGTATGAGTGGTTTGGTGGTTTTATCGGAGGGGGGGTTAGGCGGTAAGTGGTAATGAGAGAGGGGGTATGAGTTAGCATAAAGGTGACATGTATGAGGGTCCCACATGGAAAATACCACCAAATCAGACCCCCCCCATGGTTAAAGGAAAAAAGATCTGGGGGTTCCGATATGCCCTGTCGACCATAGATCTGAGTGCCCGATTATCGGCCCTTGAGATTAGCGGGCCCTTCTTCTAACTTATCCTATCCTTCCACTTAAAAATGATTTGATGGCTGAAATTTAATTTGGATGATCCGATGCTTGAGATATTCTTTGGACTATCTGATGACTGAGATTTACTTTGGATGATCCAACTACTGAGATTTTGTTTCGGCTCTCCAGCTCTTCGGACTTCGGGGATTTCAAATATCAAACTGAAACTCTTCGAAGTGATTTCTCTGGATAGTAACCTCCTCACATCTTTAGACCCCAAACAAATGTTGTTCGTTGATCAATATCTTAGATCAACAACTCTATCTGTCTGCAATGCATCTTTTCTTTGGATTAAATCCAATATCTATCTATATTTTCTTATCTTATCCTTCCATTTATTTCGATTCGACGGCTGACGAAAATTAAGGTGATCGAGATCTCAAATCTCAGCCCTTAATTATCCTGTCCTTCCCGTTAAATCAATCTGACAGCTGATGGAAATTTGGATAATCGAATTCTCAGTCTTTTTTCCCCACTTATCCTATCCTTCCATTAATTCAATCAAACAGTTGTTGGTCCTCTGGATCGGTGATCCAACGACCATTGTCACTCTTCCGCCCGAGCTTCAGATATCTCCAAATTATAATGTTTTATAAGTTTTCACGGGTCTCGACCTTTGCTCCTCCTACAAGTCTGTCTCTTGGACCTCGTCTGTACTTCTGGAAACCGCTATCTCTTCTGATATTTCTCGTCTTTTGCGCTCTCGAGATTTAGTTCATTGTTGTTCTTGCCAATAATGAAAAACGCATTCTTCCTGTAAACATGCCAAAAATCTCCCCATTTGGCATTATTGGAAACCCTGAAAGGATGCACTATTCATCTTAGACCTCCAACTGTAGCATCCAGACCACACCTTTTCTCCCCCTTTGACATCAATGTCAAAGAAAACATGCTCCCCCTGAATTGTTGCAGTGCTTTTCAGAGGTATTAGATATTCAACCAACACATACTCTCACTGACAAGATGGACTTGCTTAGGTGAGAGAAGGGATGATACCTAGCTTCTGAAGGAGATATTCAAATGGTGTCTTGGCTAGGGGTTTAGTAAAGATGCCTGCAATTTGTTCTATGGTTGGAATGTAATTCAGCTAAACAACTTTGTTTATAACCTTCTCTTTGAGAAAATGATACTTTATTGGTATATGCTTCATTTTTTAATGGAGAACACTATTCTTCGAGACACTAATGGCACTAGTGTTATCACAGTGAAGTGGAATATGATCAATATAAGTTACCTTCAAATCTGCAAGATTTTGTATCATCCATAAGATTCGAGTGCAGCAGGTAGTAACAACAATGTACTCTACCTCTATAGTTGATAATGAAATAGATCCATGTTTCTTACTAAGCCATGCTAATAACAAATCACCTAAGAAGAATGCACCTCCACTGGTGCTATTTCTCTCATCCAAACAATTTTCCCAATCAACATCTCAACATGCAGTTAATTGAAAATTCTGATTTCTAGGATACCAAAGACCATAAGTCATTGTACCCTTCAAATATTTGAATATCCTTTTGATATTTGTTAAATGACTTTGTTTAGGAACAGACTAATAAGAAACTACCATTCCAACATCTTAGATTATATTAGGACGGGATGTTTTGATGTCCAAAAGACTGTCTATCATTCATCGATATGTTCTTTGATCAACATCAAGTGAAATATCATATTTACTGAGCTTGTAACCGACCACCATAGGTGTGCTCACAGGTGTAGAATCTTCCATCTAAAACCTCTTTAACATATCTTTCAAATACTTTTCTTGAGAGATAAATATCCCTACAGAACTCTGATTCCTTCATCAACTTTTAAATCAATGCAATCAACTAATTTATACAATCTTTTATTGAAACATCTATATCCTTTACTATTGGTAGCATATCCTAAGAGATACCTTCATCATCCCTATCATCATACTTGCAAAGGTTTTCATTATTATTCTTTATGTAGCACTTACTACCAAAGACTTTGAAGTGTTTGATTGAAGTAAGTCTTCCATACCACAGGTCATAAGGTGTCTTGTCACTATGTGGTCTGAGGTGGGATATGTTAAGCATATGGACTAATGTGTGTATTTCTTCTACCCAATAGATTTTACCAAAGTTCTTCTCATCCATCATCGACATGGCCATTTTCTGAACTGTTATGTTTTGCCTTTCGACTACTCTATTTTGATGTGGAGTTCCTGGGATTGTGTATTCTCTCTTGATCCCATCTTTATCACATAAATCCTTGAAATCACTTGACATAAATTATCCTCCTCTGTCTGACCTTACTGCCTTTAACTTGTTTCCTATTTGATTCTCATTTAAGGCCTTAAATATTTTAAATTTCTCAAATGATTCAACTTTTTCTTTGAGAAAATCAACCCAAGTGAGTCTGGAGTAATTATCAATGATCAACATGAAGTAGTTTTCCTTCCCTGTGCCTTCCTGTATTGATGGTCCACATAAATCCATATGAACTAATTGGAGTGGTTTCTCTATTGAAGTAGAGCTCTTGTATTTAAACTGTGTCCTGGTTAGCTTCATACTTGGTAGGGTTTACACAAAGAATCTTGTGGCTTTGATATTCTTGGAAGATCTTTTACTGCCTCAAGATTTTTGAGCTTGATTAAGTGGTAAAAGTTTAGATGTCCAAGTCTCCTATGCCATAACCAACTTTCATCATGTTTACTTATATGACACTCTTCTCTATCTTCTTTCAGCACATATACATTATTCTTTGTCCTTATGCCTTTAGCCACCACTTGTCCTGAGTTTACAGACTATATATTACAATATTTGGAAGTGAACACCAGTTCACATCCCTTGTCACACATTTGACTTACACTTAGCAAATTATGATTCATCCCATCTATACACAGAAAATCCTAGGCTTTTCTTGGTCATGCTTACCAATTTTTCATCCTTGATCCTTCTATTCTCCCACCTTTTGGGTAATGTGGTTACATGTACACCAAAAAGGCATGTACCTCATTCTCTTATGAGAAGAAGGGGATAAAATCCAAAAGGTAGATTGTAGTTGGCCAATAATAAAGAAAGAAATGGGACAATGATGACATTTAAAATCCACGGTCCATAATTGAGCTTTACCCTTTTATTACTAGTGATCACCCCTAGTCCTAATGTGAATAAATGGATTATCAATCCAAGAGGACTTTAATATATCCTGAATAAAAAGAAAAGGAAGTGTTAAATGCTTGACACCTTTTTAAGGGGAATTTCAAATAAAATAAAATAAATAAAAAGGAAAGTATAATGGGTTTGGAATGCAAAAAGCATCGAGGAAAGGGTAATTCAATCGCCAAACGTACCCTCTACAAAGGAACTAATGGAGGTGAGCCCATACATTGTATTTCATGTTAATAACCTCATGCCTAGAAGTAAACCCCATGAACACCTCACATTCATTACATATATTTGATGGTTTTTTCTAGGAAATATCTCTCTAATTGGGTATTGGCACACCTAATAGGTTCTTTTGACGGTCCTCCCATACCAAAACCTACCAAATTCCATAATGTCTTGAGTTTGTGTGAATTTTGAAGGGGATACCCAATGATAATTGTTCATTTTTCTTTTTTGTTAATAGAGAGCTTACTTTACATGATTGTAAGGATTGTTTCCCCTTGTTATTGTTGGTTTACTTGATTTCATGGTTTTGACTAACTTAGGTTCACCTGCAATGGTATTTAGAGGATATACTTGAAATTTCTACCAAGAAATTGTGATGCGGGACATAACACCTTCCATGAAAAGAGTTGAGTCACTTGATGACTTGGAACCCTTTGTTACAGGCTCTCACATAAGTCAGACCTTAGATGATAGACATATGAGATTTTTATTTTTGGATACATTCATGCTGGCACAGAGATGGGAAATAATCCCACAATTAAGAAACTGTATGCTAGAGTTTCTTAGGCATTGGATGAAGGACAATGCACTTGCATATGATTGGATACCATGTAGAGACCAAGTGCACCTTCATTACACCTTGGACGCTATCCTTTTCACCTTGAAAATTGAGCATATGGATGATGATATAATGGATTGGCTCTTGCTTTCCATTGGGGCACCACTTTGATGAGTTGGGATTTTGATGACGAGACATGACCTTTGATGAGGAGAGGTCATTTTCCACCATACTTGGCACCTTGATGACGAGATGTGGCCTTTGGAGGCCTTTGACACCTTCTTGGAGCATGATGGAAACCACACATGTGGATTTTGTGGGATTATTTTGATGTTTTAACATGATTTATTATTGTTAGAGACTACTCGAGGTGTCAGCCCCATTTTTATCATGGATTCATTTTTTTTTTAGGTTTTATCGTGGACAAAGTACTTGGTTAGCCTCATATATAAAGGCTATCACTTCATTTTGTAAACTCATCATCAAAACTCACACATTTGTGAGATCTCTTCTTTAAAAACGTTTTCTCTATTTCTCTCTTTTTCTCTATGGATGCCTTGTGGACAATTTTTGAAGGATAATGTGTGCATGATTCTTATTGTTTGTTGGATGAATCAAGACAGAGTTTCTTCATATGCAATGACTTGTCTTAGTAAGTGATTTCTTTCAATTTTCATGCTATGTTCATGGTACGATATGGTGGATGCTCTATTAGATTCATAATTGTTGTATGTTTCCTTATATGCTAGATTCTTACTTGCTAGAAACCCTAGGAGGGATTAAGATTGTTTATCTGCCTCCTCCTTTTTTATCTATCTTGATTTGTTGAAGCATTCAAGGTTTGTCTTAATGGTTAGGAGTGGCTATCCCCTTAAGGTTTGAATTGGCTAGGTTTTAGTTCTAAGGGTTAGGATTAGTTATCCCCTTAGGGTTTAAAACCTAGTTCTCTAGTTTACTTAAGCTAGGTGACTTGGAAAGAAGGAGATATCCTAGGCCTATGAAGGTAGTCCTAGGGTTTTTCTTCCTCACCTTTTCCTTGTATTCTAAATTGATCTTCAGGTTGTGCATGAATCCATTTTCCCAAGGAAGTAAAACAACACTAGTCTCTTATGCTTGTCATGGCCTAACAAGCTCAACTCTCTCAAAAATCTCAAAATTGTTCTCTTACTATAGATTTATGACTTCAATGGAAACCTAATTGTGCTTCAATGCCTTGAAGATTCATTACTAATATTGTTGCTTCCATAAATGAATGTTACATCCATTAGGGGTTGACAATATTACTGAATACTTACCTAATATTGTGGTGAAATTTGCCTAGAAATATTGTTTGACAATTGGATGTTGATCTACTCATTGAAGGCTTAATTCTCAATTATAATTACTATTTTTTCTCAGTTGGCTTCTTGTTATTATTGCAAAACATATTTTTCTGATATACACATGTATATTGTTGTAATTTTACAACAACAATCATTCTACTTGAAAAGCTTGTGTTCTAGAGGTGATTAGTAGTTGGTTTAACTTGGTAATTTTCATTATATGCATTGGAATACATTCTTGTCTCACACATGTCAAGCAATTACCTTGTCTAACTAATCCTATCCTTTCTACTTTTGTACACCTAGCCTATTCCATTGAGTGACCAAGATAGGGGGCATAGACTTTCCTCTAGATTGTTATAGGATCCCTTGTGGTCACAAGGGAAGTCCTTCTTATGTTAGATCTTAACCTAGCATTAAAAAATGAAAACATTTGTCTAAATAACACTCACAATTACTTCTACTTGTTGTGTAAGATTAATATCTTGTGCAACATTTTACACAAATACAAATCTTATGATAACATTATACATTTTCACCTTTCCACCCAACAATAAGATAATATTTACTACATTTATTTTCAAAGTCTAAACTCCTAGGATATTGAATTGTATTTCTTGTAAAAATAAATCCAAAATATTTATCATAAATATAGACATATGGAACTTTTTCACACAAGCATACCCACATTAAAACTCAGAAGGTCGAATATGAAAATAAATAAATAAATAAATATATAAATATATATATATATATATATATATATATATTGAATTTATCAATACTTTAGTATGAGAGACTAACTATGTATTATAAATTGGTATACAATAATTGTTGCTTTAGTACATTTTGATAAGTTGAAAATGGTTAATGCTATAAGTTGTTCGTATCTCAAGAAGAAATATAAAAGTAAGAAGCACATCAATACACATGTGGAAGAATTTGGAGATCTAATATAATTCTATAGTAAATATTTCCAAATTAGGTTACCAAACATTGGTGTCAAGGGTATAAGTAATTTCAAAAACAAAGATGCCTTTGGGTGTTGGTGTTGGGTTTTTAAGGCGTTTTGTTATGTCTAAGGAAATAATTCATAGCTAATCAAGCAGTGTGTCATGGAGGAGTAAAATGATAATATTTTGAAATTAGTTGTGGAGTAAGATTTAAAGTTTTTTATTAATGGTTAAATTATTCTGAATTTACTAAACAAGTTGATGATCTAAGACTTGGAGGCATATGGCAGGAGTGGTAATTTGTTCTCTTACAAACCACCAATAAATCATTTTAGATGTAGTGGTTTTCCTTAAATAACAAAGATAAATCAATCCACATTAATAGATAACAATAGTAATATCTTTCCTAACTGAAAACAGCTAAATTATAATAGGTTTTGTGAGAAAACAAAACACAGACCCGGAAACAAAAGGAACGGTGCGTATCCAATGTTTTCCGTCGAATCATTCTTTCCACTCGCTTTGTCGAATCGTATCATTGCAAAGGTCGGTTGGTGATGCTGTCATGGGTTTATTTGATGCGAGGGGGACCATGGTTTGTGTTGACTAAAAATCCACCTACCAAGCCCAGAAAATAAAGCGTTGCGTTTCAATTTTGGTTCAGTGGGAATGGTAAAATGTAATATGTTTTGGTCAAGTTTCATCTGGCATTTAGATTTCGGTCCAGCCAGAACGCTGAGTAGGGAGTGTATTGGTCCAGCCCGAATGGTGGCGTGTAGGGAGTTACAAATATAGAACACGATTACACAGCTCCAAGGTATCGAGCAATGAGATATACAATGAATGAGATCGAAAGATGGCAATGCAATTAGTTTAAGATTAATCGAAATGCCAAATCCCCAAAATCTACAAATAAAATAAAGTTTAGAACAAGTTTACACGGGATCGTTTTATTGGGATTTGACATCATAATTCAGTTTTTAATTAGTTGTGAGATAGTTATTATTAGTTTTATTCATGAATGTGAGTTGACTCGTCACCATTATTTAAGGAAAATTACACCACCTGAAATGACTTGGTAGTGTGTTAAGATGTTAGGAGTGTGTTAGCATCTCCTTTATAATATGTCAGCACCTCCCGATCTCTATTCTATGTTATCATCTCCTCGACTCTCCTACTCATGATTTGAAATAACCTACTACTAGTGAAAAAGTGAGTTATTTTCCCTAATTTGATTAGGTCTTTCATAGCTAGAATTAAGGTCTGGTTTAGAGTTTTGAAATCCTTTTGGAACCTCCATGATGCTTACAAAATTTTCTAGTGGATTCTCGCATGTTAGTAACTCCTCATATATGAATTATGGTGAGCTCACATGGTTTCCGCTTGGATTTGTAGGGAGTATTTGGATCTCTATCTTGTGGAGACCATAACGTCTGCATTCAAACTTGTTTTTAGGTGCACCATAACTCATTGGAAATATTTCAATGAGAAGAAAAAATCATGAGCATATATAAACAAGGGTAGTTAAATTCATAAGTATATCCTTTGGCTTGGTGGAGAAGTAGGTGAGATGGGATGTTGTCAGTGTTGTAAAATGTGGAGATGACATGTGTAAGTAGTTGTAAGATGATTAACATCATTTGAACTTAGCATCTTTTAGAAATTAGTATTTAGGTGTACATAAACATAGTAACCACTGTTGAATTCACAAATGCTAGTCCAAAATAGATTTAAACAAATTTATAATCAATTACTCTGTATTTGTGCTCTGCATATACTTATGCATTTGAAGGGCGTCTACTTCTTGGGTTAAACTTGACTTGGTGAAAGAGTCAACGAGTTAAATTTGTTTTAGGTCAACAATGGCGGTTTTTTTATTACATGTAATGAAGTCTTTAAACAGGCTTAGGATAATTAATTGTAATGGGCTTGGAGATGAGGGGCCAAAGCTAACTTGGTCATCTTGGCCAAATTTTGTCAAGGGAACAAAGATATCTTTGGTTGGTTTTTCCTATAAGAGTTCTCCATGGTAAAACATGTGTCAATACGTGTGCATGATTTGTTTTTTTTTATGTTGTTGGTTTATTATTTCTCTTGCAAGATTTTCTTATTGCTAGTAACTAGGATCAGATCCTAGTAGGCTTGGACTCTCTAGCAAGAGAGGCTTGCGTGATGGATTCATGTTATTGAGATGAAGGAGAGTCTGAAATATCTGGAAGGTTTAAATACTTTGTGGACATCGATAGAAGCGAAGCTCTAGCTGACATTGGCCTTGAATATTATCCCTCAATCACATTGCATTCTCCCCTTGTTGAAAACACCCAATAGTGGTAAATTTCCAACCAAGAATGGTGCCACTGAGGAATGTGAGGGTAGTCTTTTCACACCTAATAATCCCACGAATGATTTTTATGAAACTGAATGGGATTTCAAGGAGAGTGTTGGGATGATCTAGTGGTATAGATTCCTCAACATTTAATTATCAATCCAGGTAAGTAAACTTATGAGACACTAGCAAAATATGTGCAGAACTAGTCTTGAAATTACCTATGAAGTCCTACTAAAAATAAAAGCAGTAAAATACTAGACTCACAAATAGAAATGGTTCTCTTGGTCATGATCACTCAGACTTGACTGTCTATGGTAGTGAATCAGTAAACCATTTACTGTCAAAGTATGTCTACTTGCAAATACACTATGTTTTAGTCAACATGAAAAAAGACATAAGAAAGGCATAAAGGAATTATAGTCTTAGTGAACTCTGAGTATATTAGTTTGAAGATTGTTTTTATGGCATGGAAGATGAAAGATCAATCAATCACATTGTTGTCATTAACATCTAGATGTGGAACATTCATAGATCACATAGTCAAAGTAACATTTTTCTGCAAGCCAATTAAAATGAATTCTAGTTCTACAAGAAATCAAAACAAAGCATGCATGTAACAAAAGAAATTGCTAAACTAACTTACAAAAAGACAACATAGACCACGGGGCCCTCCTCGAATATGTTGTTAAGGAAAACTAAAACTACGAAAGAAATATTAACTCATAAATTAAAGGGAAAAGCTCCATTTTATTCAGTCAATTGCTTTTGAATCAACAGATACAATTCATTTTCAGTCATATGCTTTGATAATATAGATATGGAACTCCTAATACATTTGCTCAGTCTGTTTATATATAAAAAATTGCATCTAACAGACTCTTTATATCCATTCCCTTGTCTTTGTATCTTGAAAACATATTTTATTCCTTAGTTGGGCACAACCATTAACATGTGATTTCGAAAATCAGTCATTACCCAAAAATGTGGGCAAATCTATTCTGGAGAACTGCTCGTACATCCCACATAATGCACTTTTTGGGAACTACCATGTTTTTCACCTAAATGGGCATGTTCTCGACAAAACCCATGTTCTATATTTTTTATATTCACCATTATATGCTCACAAATGATCCCGCAAAATGGCCTATGTGATTCCTGTGTATTTCATGTAATAATTGTCTGCCACTAACTCTGCAAATTTCCTGTAATAATTTCTCATCAAGTTTTACTTGCATTGAATGTTAGGTACTGAATGCCATGGCAAGAGTAAGATTGGTAATTCATCATCTTGAGGTATCCATGAAATATGTCCAAGTGGAATTTCTCCTTGTGACTGAGGGGAAGTATCTCAACCATCAATTCTTGTAATAATTCGTAAAACCTGTAATAACTCATAAAATAGGGTTAATTGTTGTAATAATTGATTTATAGGAAATTGTTTGCGAAAATACATTTAATTATCATTTACAAGAAAAACTAAAAGTTGTATTCCAAAAGTCAACTTATTACCTTGTTTTTGCACATTATGGCATTAACTAGATGAAAATGGGAAAAAATAAGAGTTTTTGGTGAAAGAGAGAAGGCTTCCAAAAAAGTTCAATAAGGGATTGGTCATTTTGCAGTGAAAATCCACGATGCCTAGTGGAATTTGCAATGTTTATCTAGTTGACCACATCCTAGGTGTGGCCTTGGAAATTATTGACGACTTCGATATTGAGTTGAGGTAGTGGCTGGAACTGCGGTCATGAGATTTTATTTAGGCGTTGTTGTGGTCATATAGGGACGTGGATGAGAGCATGGACACGGAAACCAATTACTTGATAAGTGTATCGAGGAATTGAGTAAAGAGTTGGAAGTTGAAGCCATGCAAACTTCTTAAAATTATAGGTTGTATAGGAAAGAAACATGAGCAAAGGAGGTGGGGGGCCACCAATTTGATCTTCACCATATACAATTTTCAATTCTTTCAGACAAGCCAAGGTTTTTTTTGGCAAAATGATATGTTTGAAGATAGGATGGAAGCCTTTGGCATGCAAAATGGATTTGAGAATGGTACAGAATTGTATGTCTCAAATGATGATATGACACAAAGTTTTTCATAGGTTGGTGAATTGAAACAATTTTTAGTCCATTATAATAGAAGTGGTCATTTTGAGGATACAACATACGTGATTTTTTCAAGGAAAAATTATGCACTTGCAACAATGCAGAGGTACAATAGTGTTTAGTTTGATGGTAAACCAATGAAGATTGAGGTTATTGGTACAAACTTGGCTTTTCCTATGTTGACCAGAACATATTTTGGAAGAGGATGGGGAGATTCCATGACAGTTGAATACACAGGAGCTACTACCACAAGAATATGCAGGTGGAGGTCAAATCAATGTCAAGTCGAGAGGATGACAACATTTGTAAGTGTTGGTAAAAGAAGCCATGGACATGGTTATAAGTGCATCCCATGGAGTCCTGAAGGTAATAACAACACTAATAAAAAAATGTTATTATTATAACAGAGTTGAAAATTTAATTACATGTAAATGGAAATACGACCATAAGACTTGGTTAGGTATGCATACCCTTGGTAAACTTCTAGTAAACTATAGACTTGGACCTAGGTGATATTGGGGGGGCGGGGCATATCATATTCCTAGATACCCTATTTATAAACTTTGAGGGGGATAGGACCTAGATAATTACCCCAAGTCAAGTTTAAAGGGGGAAATATTAGGTTAAACTTGACTCAATCAAAGAGTCAATGAGTTAAATCCATTTTAGGTCAATAGAGATTATTTTCGAGCCCGTGGTTTTGGTAGTCTATGTTATTGTGCCCATGGATTGCATGTAATGAAACCTTTAAATAGGATTACGGTATATAATCCATTGTAATGGACCTAGAGGTGAGGGGTGAAGGCTCACTAGGATAGCTTGACTAGATTTGGTCAAGGGAACCAAGATATCTTTGGTTAGATTTTCCCAAAAATGTTTTCCAAGGTAAATCATGTGTCAATGATGTGTGCATAATTTATGTGTTTTTTTTGTTGGTTTATTATTTCTTTTAGAGTTTTCTTAATCTTGACACTACTACCACTTGAATCACTACCAATAAACTACCTACAATTAATGAACCTTGGTAACTCATGACAATTCATGATAAAAACTACCCACATATATGAATCCAAAACATTAACTCTTATAACATCCTTGTTTCAAACCCCAAACTAGCTATATATATTGTAGATGTAGTCCATGGGTGAGAGTCAAGTGATGTATATTGTAAATATAGTATATGGTTGAGAGCCAAAGCGATGTAATATGTAAATGATGTAAATTGAATATATTGAATAAAATGTATTGTTAGTTGCAGATGGACATGAACATAGATTTGGGGGCTAAGTATTCAAAAGAGAGGGAAGGGGTCGAAGAGGGAGAGTTTACCCATGCCTATTAAACCAAAACCCATTTCTTATTTCTTTCTAAATTATCCTTACCATGAACCTTCCATTAGTTGTTCAGTGTTATAGAGCCCAATCATTGAATTCATGTAAGAAGGGGGGTGTGAGAGTCATATGGGGGTTGAGTACAATTAGCATGGGGAAGAGTGCAAGTCAAACAATCTAGAGAAAGGAATGAAATTTTTATAGGTAGGACACTAGATTTGCACATTCATGTTTTTGCATAGAGAGTTATTTTTACATGGAGTTTTCTAGCTAGAAATAGAGTTTTGAGTGTTGAAGCTTGAAGGTAGATATTGTGGGCATGTTTGGTAGTTATTTGGAGATGGAATTTTGTGGAGAAAGAGTTTGTGGGCCTGTGAGTGAAGTTCTATTTGAAATTATTCAAAGGAAGCGCGCATTTTGTTGTTGGGAGAATTCATGTTGCAACTGTAGAATTCGTGAGGTCCCAGGAAGTAGAATTCTTATCCAATCTGTGTTGGAATCCTTAGAGGGGAGCGAAAAGCCCTAAGGGATTGTGAGCAATGAAGGAGGATTCCATCCCTTAGGTGGTGCAATTTAAGGGGATGAGAGTTGGTGGAGTGGAATTAACTGTGAGTTTTATTACTGAGAGGCGAACATTAGCCAACCTTAGGTGCCACCGTCTCTTGCAGATTCATAGTTGTAGCTTGAAGGTGTCTTGATGTTGATAACTAGAACAATAAGGCTATGGTTCGGAGGAACATCCATCCTCTGCAGCAAGTTGCATATATTTAAGGTAAGTGTCATTTTTTGTTGTGTTAATTCATGTTAAATGTTGATATGGTTGTTATGTAAATTACTCTGAGCTATCTTGGTTAAATTGAGTAGAATTGATGCATATAAATCTATATTTTTTGTTAGAATGATGATATCTTCACTTAGTTGTTGTTATGCACATATAAATTAGTTTAATTTGCATTTTTATTTAGTATGGAAAATTGAATGAGCTTGAATGACATACTGTATATTATTTCTACATTTATTGATATCAAAATTTTTATTGAAACGTTTTAGCAAATGACATGACCTAATTGAATGTTAAATACGTTAAAACTCTAAATAATATAATAAACTATACCATGGAATTCAACTTTGTATAAACCTATATTTACTACTAAACCAGTACTAATAACTACATGTCGTGAGTGGAAATTTTCCTAAGCATGTATGTTCACGGCTAAATTTGATTTCAATATAACAATTGACTAAATAATAACAATTTGTTAACAATTTATTGAAAATAAATAAGTACATGTCATAAAAAAACACATGATGCAAAATTCCAATAAAAAAACAACTTATCAAATTCAATTTTGATTTCAACGTGTTCCACTAATTCCCTAAGTTATATACATTGCATATTTTTCTAGCTTTAGTGGTTGTTTATAACCATCCTATGGAAACTTCATATAAAGTTGCATGTTCTCTTAGGGTTTTGGTTTTATTTATATAAGAGGAGATTTTACATCGATAACGTTTTCTTGTAATTCTACTTATTCACAAAGTAGTCGAATGTGTTTACATATGTAGGCTTAGTATACATTTCTTGTGGGTTTCTTCCCATCTTGGTTTGCATATGTAGATTATTATATATTTGATAGATATGGGAATTCACCTTATTATTATATATTTTAATAAGTTAGGCTAATGATGTCTTTAATGAAATATGAAAAACTTTGTAAATAATTTCATTAAGGTTAGGGCTTATGTGTATAATTCCATTAAGGTTATGGTTTATGTTAATTGTGTGAGGGTTAAATATGTATGAAAGGATGAACCAAGCATAAATATATAGCTTAAGTGAAATCATTTTTATGGGGAAAATCCCCCTACACTGGGTCTAGGTACAGGTAAAGGGTCGACTTCCTTTAAAAGACTGTTGTATCCTTAAGCTACCCCAAAACTATCTAAACGAAATGACAAGAGATAGGAAAGAAGGTCAATGGGTGAACCTTTAGTCCTTGCACCCTGTGTAGACCTCTTTTGCCTTTGCAACTTCCTATATTCTGGGTCTCCTCCCAAAGATGATATGCAAAAGCTTAGGAAAATGATGCTACAATACATGCACTCTCTAGTTATCACTTTCAATGTTCAGAGAGAGATAGATGCACAAATCCATAAAAGCATAAATACATAATGTTTTGGGACAAGAATTAACTCTTTTATTAAGCTTCAAGACAAAAACGATTACAACATTTGTTGGTAATCGCTCCATGAACCAGGTCCGGGCTCCTCTATCGTGGCTCTAAGTGCATCAATCCCACACTTGCTTCTCACAACCAACTTATCAGTTGGGAAAGGGGAAAGGGTTATATAAGGAGAAAGGGATAGAGGGGAATGTTGAGGCCAAATCTCAAAATATGATGCAAAACTTGGGATAAGAAGGGGAAAATGTTTTGGCAAAGTTTTCTTATTCTCTTTCTTTTCTTGTCATGATATATTCACTTAGTATGTAGCTCGCGTATGTATGTGAACTAACTAGTATGTAGCATGCGTGTGTATGTGGGATATCAGTTCAATAGGGAAAGTACATGTTCCAAAAAATGAATTTTAAGAAGCCTCAACAGTATTTTGGAAAATTATGTAAGTGGAAAGGCCAATGTCTTGTATGCATAGGTAAGGAATTTTTGGACTATAACAATAATAAATCAAATTTATGAATTTGGTAACAACAACAATAAATTATTAAATAAAGAGAGGTGTTGTTCATGACATTACATTTTGGAAGAAAGTGAAGCACATCTTTTTATGTAGATTCATGCATACACAAGAAGAAAAACTTTTATATGATTTCCGTTTTTATGCTTCGAGCTGCAAACATTTCTATGATTTCCTTTTTTACTCTTTGAGCTGCAAACATTTCTATTATTTCCATTTATTAGATTCAATTGTAAGGTTTATTTATTAAAAATACATGAAAACATTCTCAAAGAAGAAGAAAACAAAAAAATATAAACCACTTGGAAAGAAGGTGGAGGTGTATGAACGTATGTTCCTTTCTTGGGGAGCCTTTTTCATCATAGATATTGTTGTAGTGTTGAATGAATAAACAATTTTATTGGAAAAAAGGTTGATTTAGGAAAAACACTAAGAATCTTTATTAGATTATGATATACAGGAAATCACCCGGGCTGGAAAATTATACATAATCACTAGCCTAAGTGATTATCTGTAATTGTCCTATGAGAGTTGTACATAAATTTGCTTGTTCTCTTATGGTTTTATTTTCATAAGATGACTTTTGAACTCAACATATTTTCTCCCTAAATTCTTTTATATTTCCGTGTGCTTCTAGATTTGCTTGATTCACAAATCTTTGGCATGTATTTGAATGCTTTCCCATATTCTTTTTCACATGTAACTTATTATATATTTGATGAGTATAATAAGTGATGATTCCACTATGTGTTTGAATAGGGTAGATTAATGATGTATTTATTGAATTTTAGCAAACTTAGGCCATATTTCTTTTCAATATGGTTTATGTTAGTGGTGTAGGAGCTAAGGATGTATGCATTTTATTCTATTGTCTTCCAATTGTAAATTGGGATTTTCAAAATAAGTTGCATGATAACAGGATTAACAAGGCATGATAAACAACAAAGAAAATATAAGCATTTGATAAAAATACAAGTAAATTATAAAATAAGGAGATATTTTGTTGACCGTGACATTACTTTTGAAGGTAAGTGAAGCATTGATTTTCACATAGAACTATATGCAAGGAAGAAGAGTGGACAAAACAAATTTGGGGTTTCTCATTTTCATTGCAATGGATGTCTTGGACAAAACATGTACTAATACTTTCTATCTCAAAAAATTGGGAATTCCAGGATATATTTCATAATGAGAGGAACAAAGGCCAAAGAAAACACCAAGGTGGAGACCAAGAGAAACAATAACGTGAAGACCAAGAAAAACAAGATCATGTAGACACCAATCATGTATTTTCATTTTTATATTTTTTAATCATTCAAGCATTTTACCATATGATTAAAAGGAGTTGGTAGAATTTTGGCATGTTGATGGAGCCTAGTTTTTTTTATGAATGTTGATGAAAAAATTAAAATAAAACTATAGTATTAGAAAAGGAAACTAAAATTAATTTTATAAGGAAAGAGGTTTCGAAGATTTTAGTTTTTAGGTTTTATAGTTCTTAGTTTTATTTAGTTCCGATTTGGGGTTCCAATATTAGGGATATTTTTTCATGTCTTTTGGCCTCTATGGATTCTATTTATTTTAAACCCAAATTAAAAATAAACAAACGTAAATATTTGTAAATTAGTAGAAAAAAACTAACAAAAAAAATAAAAATTACAACTTCATGTAGTGAAATTAGTTGGGAATAAGGTGAAGATGCACAAGGGTCTCTTACTTGCTTAGAGAGGCTCCATTTATTGGTTGAAAGTAAAAAACATACTATGAGGGCTTGTTTTTATCTTTTTAATGAAATAGAAACTTTGAACTGAGAGTTGACAACAAATTCTGAGATAAGAGTTAAGAAGATTCTCAATCAAGATTCTAAGTGGATAATCTTAAATCTCAACCAAGAATATCTATAGAGACTTTTAAATAATGGATAAGACATACAACTCTAGGATAAAACATTTAAGTATTGGATAAGACATTTAACTATTGGCTAACATTTTTTTTACTCCACTAAAAATGTCAAGAGAGAAATGTTTAACATGATATAAACTAGTGGAGAGATTTTTAAATGTTTTGAGAGATAATTCTAACTCTTGTTCGAGAGATCCGCAAATGGGGTGATAGGAAGTAGTGTTGTTACCTCTATTCAGGTGATAGGTGGAGACTATATAAGTTTCCATCATGTAGGATTTAATGTGACAATATGAGAGGAGGATAAGCTCGTGTATGTAGGGGTACTTTAAGGGGAAACCAATACTACACACCTAGAAAATGATGTAGTTGGTATGAGAGGAGACCCATCTATTATCATAAAATTAATGCAATATATCCATGGTAGATGGAATTGGGATCTAATGTTATCCATTGTGGAAGCTTGGGATTTCATTATTATTTGTATTAGTTGTCTTTATAACTAGAAGAAACAATTTGTGAATAACAGAATTGAGGAATAGACCTATGGGAAAAGATCCATGAGGATCATTAATCCAACATCTATTGAACTTATGATTATACTGAGAGGGGGGTGAATCAATATAATATAGTTTTTCCTTTTAAATGAGCATTCATTAATCATTTATTAACTTTAAAACAACAAATGCATGTAAACTCAATAAAAAAAAACAGAGTTTAATTTGGAATCCCTTGTGGGAGAAAACCACAAAAACTTATAAATCTTTATAAATGTTTGTAGGCAACAACCTACTATTACAAAGCTTGTAGGCATTATTCGACAAAAGAGGTATTCCAACAGAGGAGGAACATCTTTAGTAACCATTCACACAACCAGATCAAAGATCAACACACTGATGTTTTGACGTGGTAAAACCCCTACGTGGAAACATCCACGATCCCAACCAACGTGGCCACTTGGAGCAATTTATTAATGCAAAAGGAAAAGATTACAAAGATATTTTACAAGACAGTTTCTCACAATCGATCATCGACAAATGACCCTCCATGCTCTTTAAATAGAGATCATGGACCAATCAGGTGTTAATCCATGGATCAATGGTTGCTAAGATCGAGGAGAATATGAACCGTCAGATCACTCTATGTCGGGAACATATCGTGACCATCATATTTCCTAACTACAAATGCATACTAATTCATACTAAAGAAACACACTAAGAAATAAACTTTTACGTAACGACGCATTAGACCAAGTAGATCTTAACTAAATCCTAAGTGTCTAAACATCCTAACATCCCCCCTTAAGCACAACTTGGGATAAGATTAAAGGATTTAAAATAGTGACAAAATAGGAGATTGAAGGAGGAATTAGAGCCTATCCACCCTTGATGACAACTTCCTAAACTCCTAACATATATCAAAATTTGGAAAACTTCACTGCTGTTAAAGATTTTGTGAAAATGCCTTCAACTTGATCTTCTATAGGGAAAAGTAGCACTTCAATAACTTGATCATGAATGAGCTTTCTAATGAAGTGCATGTGTAACTCGATGCGTTTTTTTTTTCTAATGTTGAACTAGGTATTTGGAGAGCTCGATGTTACTCTGATTGTTGCACCAAAGGCTAGTCAGATGTTGTTGTTGGAATCTAAACTCTGAAAGAATCTTTCGAATCAATAAGGATTCTTGATTTGTATTTATCGATGTTTGGTACTCTGCTTCTGCTGAAGAAAGTGCAATAACCTGTTGCTTCTTACAAGCCCAAGTGAGAGGTCCTGAACCAAGGCTGAAAACATAACCTACAGTAGACTTCTAATCATCAGGGTTGCCGACCCAATCTAAATAATTGAAACCAATCAATAAAGGAATCCCCCCTAAACTGTAATGTATCCTGAGCTGAAATGTAACATAGACATAGAAAAGTGTCATTTCATTTTCTTTCCAATGGATTTCATGGGGTGTCTGCATATACCGAGCAACAAGACCAAAGTCAAAGAATATATCAAGATGGGTATGAGTCAAGTATAAGAGGATACCAACTAAATGACAATATAAAGTGGCATCAACTTCGGGAGAAATATAGGTGGCATCGAGATTGACTCCAGGATGGAAGGGAGAAGGGATTGGATTACAATATTCCATGTGAAAGCGATGAAGAAGGTCACAAGCATACTTAAATTGGGAAAGAAAAAATCATTCATTGGTTTGCAAAACTTGGAGGCCAAGGAAATAGTGCAAAAAGCCTAAGTCTGTCATTTCAAATTTCTTCTTAAGGTTGGTTTTCACATGTTTTAAAAGTTTTGAGTCACTACCAGTAAGGATAAGTTCATCAACATAAAGGACAAGTATTATGATATGGTGTCCTACTTTCTTGGTATAGACATTAGGATCATAATGGCATCTAGAGAATCTAGTGGTAATAAGAAAGTTGTCCATTTTATCATACCAATCTTAGGGAGCTTGCTTAAGACCATAATGAGATTTCTTAAGGCAACAAACAAGGCTAGATTCATTATGGACATAGCCAAGAGGTTGTTCTATGTAGATTTATTCTTGCAAATCTCCATGCAAGAAGGAAGATTTAACATCCATCTAATGGACCTCCCATTTATGGGAGGCATCAAGGGAAAGAACAAGGCGTATGGAATTCATTTTGGCTACATAGGAAAAGGTTTAATTATAGTCAGTTCCTTCAACCTGTGAAAATACTTTTGCAACTAACCGAGCCTTTTGTCTTTCAACACTTTCATCTAATGCATACTTAGTTCTATAGACCCATTTACATCTAACAAGTTTTATTCCTTTTGGAAGAGGTACAAGATCCGAAGTATTGTTTTCCATTAAAGAACGATACTCCTCATTCATTGTTGTATCCCAATCTAGATGAAAGTCATTGTTATATCCCAATCTGGATGACCTAAAGATTCTACAAATGTCTTTGGATCACGAGTCTCTGAAATTTGATCCAAAAGAGAAGAGGCTCGTTAGAACTTTGAACATGTTTGACGTTGATCTAAAGGATCACCAACAACATCACCATATTCTTCTCATGTTGAACATACCCATCTAGGAAGTGTTGGAGCTGCAATTCTTAATGTTTTAGGTTCAAAGGACTCATTTGGAGGAAGGTGAGAAGGTGGAGGTGGATTTTCATCCTCACTTTCATCATCTGAAGAAGAAACCAAAACATGAGAAGGAACAAACTCTGAACATGTCTTGTAGGCCGAAGAAGGCACAAATGTCGAATTAGGCTTGTATACCAAAGAAGTAACAAATGCCAAATTATATTCGTAGGCCAACATATTTTCTCAAATTTAACATCTCTTATAATAATAATTTCATTACAATGTGGTTGAAGAAGTCTATAAACTTTGACATCTTCATAATAAACAAAATATATACACTTCTCACTTTTAGGATGCAATGCTTTCCTTTTCTCATCAAGAATGTGAGCCCATGCTATACTGCCAAATTAATGGAAGTGACTTACATCTAGTTTAATTTTAATCCAAACTTATTCCGATGTTATATTTTTAAGAGCCTTTGTGAGAGGGAGATTTACTATGTAATTTGCACATTTGATGGCTTCCGCCCAATAATTTAGACTTAATCCCTTAGATTGGATCATACAATTAGCCATTTATTTTAATGTGTGGTTCTTTCTTTCAGTAGCACCATTTTGTTGTGGTGTGTATGGAACAGTGTGTTTCATTTGGATTCCCTGTGTTGTGCAATAACTTGTAAACTTATTGTTCACATATTTGCCTACATTATCTGTTCTTAACCTTTTAATTTGATGTCCAAGTTTATTTTCTGCAAGGGCCTTGTAGGCCAGAAACTTGTCAAAAACTTCACTCTTAAGTTTTAAGAAGTAAACCCAAGTACGTATGGAAAAGTCATCAATGAAAGTTAAGAAATACTTGCACCCAGAAAAAGAAGGAGAAGAAATTGGACCACACAAATCATTGTGAACAAGCTGCAAAGGGCCCGAGGTGTGCCAAGAGGCATGTTTGTAAAAAATATCTGGATGATATTTGTTTAGAAAACAACTGGCACAAACACCATCTCTTCATGAAATAGGAGGAAGACTAGTCACCATCTGTTGATTACATAGTTGCTTCAATGAGCGGTAGTTTAGATGACCAAACTGCTCATGCCAAAGTTTTCTCAAGTCATCACTATGAGAAACAAAAAATGATGAAAAATATGATGACCCAAAGTTGTCAAACTTGTACAGCATGGTAATATCAACAACAATTTCAGTTGCAAGATCATGCTTAGGATCTTTTGGATCCTTGATTACAACTTGGTGAGGTGAAAACTCTACGGTTTTACCTTCACCTGAATGAGTGATTTGATATACTGATAGAAAGTTACAAGAAAGACTTGGAACACATAATACATCATTGAAATGACCATTTTCTACTTGAACCATTCCAAATCCTTCAACACGAAGAGATTTATCATAACCAACAAATAGTTTCTTGGTGTTAGATTCATTTAGAGCAGAAAATATGTCTCTATCGTTAGCCATATGATAAGATGCTCCAGAATCAATAATCCACTCATCAAAAGAGGAAGTAAAAGTTGTATTGAAGGACAAACCAGAAGCAGAGAGTGCATGTCTGTGAGAAGAAAAAGAAGTAGTAGAATCAATATTGATGTTTTGCTTCTTCATCGTTGCTTCTAAAGCTTCCATCTTATTGAAACATTTGGACTCATCATGACCATCTTTATCATAAAAGTTTCAATGTCTGTCAGTCTTCTTATATTTATATTTTTCTCGTTTATCACCATTAGCAGCGGAAGCTGGCTGAGTGGGTTCGGGACCCTTATGTTGTTTGTTGTTGTGGTGAGGATGTTGCTTCTTTGGATTCTTGGGTTTATATTTCTAATGGATGACTAAGGCTTTGTTGAAGGTACCTTTAGTGTTGATCACTCCAATTTGTACAAGCTTATCTTGCTCTCTAATCAAAGCATCAAAAAAATTATCAAGAGTGGGTTTTTGATAAGTTGTCCCTAGAGCCTCTTGCATGGCATAAAAGTTAGATACAAACATAGAATATGCACTACCTAGCTTAGAAAGAATAATATAGATGCAACGATATTCTTATATCTTTATCTTACTTTATTCACATAAAATTCTGAGTGTTTTAAACTTAGATAGATAGTATTCAATGCAAGAAAAATCACTTGGACTTAAAGTTAGTACTTGATTTTCTAACTGTTGTGCTCCAATAATATTATTTTTACCAAACATAGATTCAATATTTTCCCATACTTCTTTGGGTTTATCAATTTGTTGAAGGTGGAACCTTAAATCAGGAGAGATGGACATTCTAATTAGTCCATGTGATTCGTCATTCCTATTAGTCCATTTGACTTTCTTATCGACATCATTCAATTTTGTTTATTTCCCAAGCTAATCTGGTACAAGCCTTTACTTCTTAATAAATCCTCCATATGGGATTTTCATTGGAAGTAGTTGGTGCTACTAAGAAAAAGATTACTTGAAGAAGTCATATTAAATATGTAGATAATATGGATTTAATACCTGAAAATGATGATCTAGATGGAGATATCTCAAAAAATTAGGCGGTTTAAAAAAAACGACATTGGAAACAGACTTCGGATGTGAAAGTTATGCCCTTTAAAAAAAAAAACATAAACCGTAACCAAAGGACCATGTGATGAAGTGACCCACTTTTATAAAAAGAAGTGGGGATCACTTTTACAATGAAGTTACTTTATAAAATAAAAGTTGCATGCAAAACAAATAACTCTAAAATATTAAAGCGACTTATAGTGATTCACTTTTATACTTGAAGTGAAATACACTTTACAATGGAGCATAAACTTTTTCAAAGAAAAGTAATAAAAATAGAGACTTGAACTCAATACCTCTTACTTAATAAGGAAAATTTTAACCAAATGGGATAGAAAAACATATTGTATTGTTTTGTAAGAGAATTGGGGGTCTTGCTGTTGTTGAAGACGTCCTTGGAGAGCGTGCTAAAAAAAACTCTTTTCATAGAAGAAATAATTTCCGTTTCTCGATGACAACAAGGGTTAGATATCGATTAGCTTACCTGGAAAATGCATATTTTCCTATTTTTTTTTTTTTGCGAGATCGCACAAGGCATGGAGAAAATAACATACGTAGATCTAAAATAGTATAAACCCATAAACAAATAATATAAAACCAAAATAATAATACTTTGCAAAAAAATTAAAAAGGGCGTATTCAGGCTTTATACCTCTGGATCTAGCTGAAATGGTCATATCTTGGGAAAATGGAAACCTTTTCAAGTGAAAAGAAAAGAGTTCCTAAATGAAATGAGAGCTCTAGACACAATGGAACAATATTCTCAGCCTAGAAATGTACAAAAATGGAAGAAAACGGAGATGAGGAAACTCGGCTTCACGATCTCGATCTACGACATGAGTGTGTCTTCAAACAGGCTCTGATACCATGTTCAAAAACGCAGGTATTCCAACAGATGATGAACACCTTTAGTAACTCTTAGGGTCCTATAATATAGTCATCTATCTTCCAGTCATCTATTTTGGAATTTTTCTGATCATGTTGAAGGTGCTTTCATGATAAGGTGCTCAGGGGTAATGGTCCAGTGGTATATCCAATGTTTCAAAAAGATATCAAGGTATATCCAATGTTGTCACATGGTAAGTTTGAATTATGATGCATACATATGAGTTTTTTTGAAGGTTTAGAGTGGAATAATTAGGGATTTCATGAATTTGGTTCACATTCTAATTGTGGCAGAAAGTTTGATTTTCAATAGCTAAAGGTCGAAATTTTATGGTCCTTAGCTACCGGAAGTTAAAACTTTCGGTAGCTAAGAAACTTATTCACACATGTCATAAGCTGTCAAAAGTAATGAATATATCAAGGGTTTAAAAAGGGTCTTATCACTCTCATATCAGTGGTTGTACACAAGTCATGATTTGTTGTTATGCTGCCAAAACCACTTTCGGTTATCATTTGTCTGATTTCAGAAGGGATTATGTTTTTTTTATCCCATGTCCAATCAAGTGATCATAACCCTAGATCATGCCCATACAATCCATATTGATCCGCAAACTATCATGGTCCTTCTCATTCATTTGAACTAGTCAATTATATGTTTGAAGGTTGTGTTAAATTGGCCCATAGTTGTCCAAACCTTTCATCATTTGGCATTGTTCTTGACTTTCATCATTTTATCCCTCCTTCATTTTCATTTGATTCCACCTTTCGCCTTTACATACCCTAGATCCTCTATCATCAACCCACTTTTAAAACATTTTCAGCAGTTCTAGTGATGAAGATCTCATCATAAGGTACTCTCCTTCAAAAGGAATTGTAGGATGCTTCATACCTTGAGGCACACCCTAAGGCCTATGAACTATTCAAAGGTATTGGATGCTACATGTTCTACCATAAGCTCCAGGGGTACCATTAGGGTGTCACATAGGCATTTGCCAAAATAATTGATGGATTTAAAGTTCATCTTGGGTATGTTGTGATGCAGATAGATGAAGCCAGTGTAGCAACAACCAAATAGATTCCTAGTGAAGGAGAAAGGTGGTTTAATACCACCTCAATCAAGGAAATTGATTTCAGATCATTTCTTAAGGAAGAGAATCAAAATATGAAATGGAAAAATTCCCAGGAGCTACTTGGAGGAGAAATTACAAGCATTGTTAAAAATGATTCAGGTTTACAACACCTGTGAGGGAAGATATGGAAGGATCATACTTTACCACTTCAGACTGCTCCTTCGTTTCACTCGTAAGAAACCTTGAATATACCCTTTTACCTTCCTAAGAGTCTTACCAAGATCGCTTCCAAAGTTTAGGCCAAACCTCAAAAGGATAGCAATAGTTTAATTCATCATGGTCTGATCAAACGCGTAGTTTTAGAGGAGCTCAACAGATGGAATAAGACTTGGGACTATCTTCTATTTTGGGGAGAATTTGGACAAGAAGTTCAACCAAAGAAAGGAGAAACTTCCTCACAAAAATTAACTTCTCCAAGAACAATTAAAATAAAGAGGAGAGCATTGCCATATGTAGCAATTGCAACACAAGTTTCCCAATCAAAATAAAGAAAACAAAAAGGAAGCTAGAATTTGGGAAAAATGCAGAGGATCAAGGAAAAGCTACAACAAAAAATGTCCTAAATATACCATATTCAGAGCCATTAGCTATAGAATGGAAACTTATCTATTAGTTGTGGAAATGGAAACTCCAAAAGAAACTGGAACATCATCCAAGAAAAAGGTCAACAAAAAACCTAAGGTCCAGAAACTGAAAGAAGAACTTGTTGAGTTAAAGGTATTAGAAAGACATCTAAAAAGAGAGAATGAGACTCTTAGAAAGTCATCTCTCAAATTTGGTTCTATGTTGGATTAATTGGCCATTAAATATGAGAATGTAAAGCACTAGAATAAAAAACTCCTCAAAAAGAATAACAAACTGCAAGACATGAATAAATTGTTGAAGTTTAACCTTTCTCACAAAAAGATAAAACCTAAAGCTCACCTCAGGCTTGATACTCTAGCTGAATCTAACCTTGATTTCAAATGAAGTGATTATAAGATGAAGCAGGGTTAATGATCAAAATCAACCATTTTTTACTAGTTCAGGAACAGTTACAGGTTTCGCCAGCTAAAAACGGTTTCAAGTTCCATAATTATCTACCAAAAATCATTCCTAGAAAATCAACAACTAAATACACTATGTTTTTACCTCATTAGATGTTGAAAGTTATGCTCTGAACAGAAAGCACATAAATCTCCTTAGATCAAGGAAAATGGATTCTTCAATGTGCTCAAAGGAATCCAGAATGATTTTTCAGTTACAATACATCCTCAATATGCTAGTGTCAGGTTCATATCGGATTAGTTGTGGTTTATTAGTCAAAGCACAACCTTTTTCCTTGGGATTTTGTTGTATTTTCCCTAGTTTTAGGATAATAGTCAGCATGCAATTATTTATATTTTTACCCTTTCAATGGTAAAAATCAAATATATTTTAATAGACTGAAGATATATGGTACATTTTTGAGAGGATATCAAATATCTATTTTGTGTAAGATCATTAATTAGGTGTTTTCATAAATATCTAGAAACGGTTAACGAAGGGATGTGATCCCCTACTCTGTTGGATCTAAATGTAATGGGATATTATAAAGGATAGAATGCAATATAGCATAAGGGTTGGACCTGAAGGGAAGGATGGTATTGAAAGATCACCATCTATTGTAAAGATGTTCAGGACGTTGTAAGTGATCCTTTTTTATGAATACAAAGACATTATGTTTCAATATTCATGTGTCATAGTTATGTGGTGTAGTGATTCTTGGTGTAATATGTTCTTTTCTGGTTTCACATTTTGTTTCTTTCTTTTATTTTTTATTAGAAGATTGAGTTCAAGATTTGTTTCAAACACCATGTTCTGTCTTGGAACAATATTCATTTTTTCTTCTGAAGTTTGAATGTAGAATTCAGGTAACAATGACCTACATTTGAGGTGAACCCTAATCTGTTCCTCTTTTTCCATCTCACAAACTACAAGGATCCGCTAACATGAATACCTTGCCTTGTTACATATGATCTCATTTATTCCTCCATTGATCACCTTAACCTTTTTTACTCCATTTTTCCCAATGACCCTCTTTTGTTGTCTCAACCAAAAACTCAAAAAGAAACCTTTACTCTTATAACTAGCCTAATATCCAATCCAAGCGAAGCTAAATCATACAGACAGATCCCTCTCTGAGTCTTGGATGGCTAGATCCTTGAATCCAAGTGGTTTTTTGGTTACCTCTGTCAATTTCTCCCTCAGCTTGCGAAATTACAGAGTGCTAAGAATAACCACTCACACAACCAGATCAAATATCAAGACACTGATGTTTTGACATAGTAAAACCCCTACGGGGAAACATCCACGGCCCCAGCTAATGCGGCCACTTGGAGAAGTTTGTTAATGCAAAATAAAAAGATTACAGAGAGATTTTACAAGAGATTTTATCATAATCGATCATCGGAAAATGAACCTCCATGCTCTTTAGATAGAGATCATGGACCAATTAGGTGTTAAGCCACGGATCAATGGCCATTAAGATTGAGGAGAATATGAACAATCAGATCACTCTATGTCAGGAACATATCGTGGTCGTCGGATTTCCTAACTATAAATGCATACTAATACATACTAAATAAACACACTAAGAAACACACTTTTACCTAACGACACATTAGACCAAGTATATCTTAACTAACTCATAAGTGTCTAAATATCCTAGCAAGAACCAACCTAGTAGATATGCTAATTTCATTAGTTGAGAAGTAACTCGATGATAAATTGAGTAGGTACCAACCTATTGGAGACACCAACATCCTCATATAAACACCAACTTAGCAAGATATTGTGTAGGAACCAACCTACTAGATACACTAATATCCTCAACTGAGCACCAACTTAGTAAGACTTGTATAGGTATTAATCTAAGATCTCCATACACATAGTACTTTTGACTTCACCCTCATGCTACATACTTCATGCATTTCACAACGTTATCATACCGTTAAATTTCATGTTTTAGTGTCTCTCCTTGCTTCATACCCTAGACATAGCTTCAAACTCTAGTCAGATTTAGTCTGCATGCCCTAGAAAACTTCATAGCATCATTCCCATGTTATAATTCCATATTGCAACATCACAACCTCAAAACAAGACATGTTACAGAATCATAGACCTTATTCTTTCATATCACACCATTAAAACTCCAAAAAGACTCCTCTTACACACCTTTAGACCCTAAGAATACTCCCTAGCTCCTCTTGCACACCTCATATCTCTTTTGTGAACTTGTACTTCCTCTTTTTGATTTTATACTCTTCAATTGTACATATCTATCATGTATTGGTAGTGTTTTTGTGTTCACTTATGGGGCCAACTTGTAAAACTGGCTTGGTCGTTTTGTACTTTTTGTATGGTTTGACCTAACAGAATGTTTGATATCTCCTCATTCCTATGGGTTTAGAGGGAGTGTCATATACTATTGGAAAGGTCTCGGAATAAAATTTTCAACCATATATCATATGCTCCCATTTGAGCTATATGTTCAGAGTAAAAAGGTATTCAAACATAGGGTATCCAAACATAGGATCAAAAATCGAAAATAAATATTTCCAACAATCTCCATTTTGTAGTATTTATCTTGGACATTTGTAGTCTCTCCCTATCTTTGACATCAACGACAACAATATTTCCAACATATGCTACCTCGTTTCTTCTTTTTAGGTAAGAATGCTTAAGAAAGAACACAAGGATGTTGGGACAGTTAGTCCCACAGTTCAAGGTAGAGAAACATAGCCAAACCCTTGGAGAATAAGGGAAAATATCACCACCTACCCTAGCACTTGTAGGTAGAAATATGAAGCTCTAAGAATTGTAGAGGGTTTCACTAATACACAAAAATCCTCCACCATCTAGAAGTTGGATAGAGTTCATAA
>ML786700.1:237491-260145 GCA_009831015.1 Picea engelmannii | reverse complement strand
CATTATGCAATTTTAATGATAAAAACTAATAATTCTAATAGTCCTTCAAAATCCATGCTAAATTTATGGAGAAAATCCACCTAAAAACAAGATATGTTTTCTATACCAATAGCATATTCTAATTTTGACACACAGTTATAACAATGTAATGGTCATGCTATAATTGTGCAAATAGATCATATGCATACAATTAATTAATTAATTAATATCCATGTGGTACCATATTAAAAAAAACATTATAAGGTCCCTATGTGAGGTGCCACTATCAATGGCATGGAAGAGAGAATGTCAAGTAAACTTATCTAAGGGTGCACAATAAGTCTATACATTTTGGTATCTTTTCTAACCAACTCATAAGTGGTAGTTAGGATGGTGTATTATTATGTAGGCTAGGAGGACCAAGGATGTCTACCTGACTTAGTAGGGAAGATCATTGGCGAGGTGCTTCATAGAAAGCTTTGGCGGAGGAAGACCTAATTTGGAAATGTGATGATTATGTGTTATCCATGGAAATGTAATGGTGTTGATGACTATATTGAAGGTATGTGAAGGTTTGATGACGCAAGGACTATCATGTGTTGGCCTAGATGAATGGTAACATGGTCGGATGTAGGGTAGTGAGTATGGTTCAAGTATTACTGGCTGGGGGGAGGTAATGGTGCAACATTATCTATGGTTGGGTAGTGTTGTAGGATAAATGTACCCTGTAGGAGGTACCTCCCTTAGAATCTTCCTAGACCTAGGAAAAAATATAAATGCAAGCTAAAGACTTTCCTAGATATAAATAATACATGAAAATATCTACGAGATAAGAGGATGAGAAGCATACCCGATACTTCAACAGTTGTTCCTGCATGCTCCTTGGTCGTTCTCCCATTTGAATATATCCTTCACTTTCACAAACACAAGTCTGCACGCATACGATAACAAACAAGCACCTCTCACAAGATCAAATGTAACATGTATAAAACATAAATCTAATAATATATCACAAAGACATGAAAATATTAACTCTCTATGAATATTATGATCACCATATACAATCAATTCTAGGGAAAAATCATGTCCATCTTCTATTAATAAGGAAAAAAACTTACAACTTACATACACATATCTTGATGAAGATTCTCCCAATTTCCTTTCCCAAGATCTATAATCAATATGACATAATAAGTTTACTCTATCTTTTACTTCCCTTTTCTCATTAGAATCCCTCAATATATAGGACGAAATAGATGAGATGGTGGATAACTCTTAGATTCTCAAAATAAAAATATTATCGATGTTGAACTATGAGAAATTCGAGCTTGATACTATGTTGTTATAACCATTCCTAATTTAAGAGTAACAGACCCAGTCACACCCTGCATTCCTATAGGATGTGACCCTTCGCACTTTGCAAGAGAGAAAGGCGTGATCATCAATTTGGGTCATGATATGTAAAAGGAAATCTCGTGACTAGTAAAAAGGATGGTTTATACCTAAGGGAAAGTGACATAATTAGTGTTTCAGCCTCATAACCTCTAGAGAATATCCACCAACTAATTAGGTGGAAAATAACTATATAACAGGTAGCATCAGTATAACATCACCTACAATGAAATGATCTCTTTGGCATTCCAATTCCACACACTCTAAGGTGGTTTTCTTGTGTTTAATCAAGACATGTCAATTAGGTGTAGTTTATCTGATACAAGTAGTTTTTGGCCATCCCCAAAGGTCACACGAGAGTTGCACATCAACTAGGCTTCTTGAGTGACATGGGACACTCAAGTAGAATGAAAATTCTACCCTTGTGAAAAATGGTATCAAAGCTACATTCAAATGTGGAAATTGTGTAAGTGTCTCTTCACCACCAACACCCCTTTTGTCGAAGGAGATGATGAAGCTATGTTGATGAGGAAGTCAGAAATTCAAGTTGGGGATAATCTAAGCATTGTACTTGAGGTTCCACTGGAAGTGGAATGACAGAGGGAAAATAGAGTAAACATTGTTTAGGGTGCATGGTGAGTCTATACATTTGGCATCCTTGGTGATTGACTTGTGGGTGGAAGTCATGAGGTGGTTAGGATGGTTCAAGGGCACATACACTAGGAGGACCAAGGATGTTTAGTCGAGTAGGGAAAATAACCAATGAGGTGATATATATAAATATTCAACAAAGGATGATGTAATTTGAAAATGTGATGGATTTTTGTTATCCATGGAAATGTGAAATGATATTGATGAGTGCAGTGAAGGTGTTTGAACGAATGACAAAGAAACGAAATGATCTTCAAGGACTATCATGTGATGGTTGATGTAGGAGCATCGTTGGAAATCGCATGGAGAAAAACTTATCAATGTTAAGGAATTTGTATGAGAGCTCAACACTGGAAGTCACAGTAGATATTTTGAAGTTCACCTTAACTCAGTGCCAGAATTAATTTTGGGGCATGCTTGAAATTAGGCCAGGAAAATTTGGAGGCATGCTTGGACGATTACGAGCAAAGTAGAAGTTTCCACTCCGTCTCTGGACTGCAATTGATCCAAGATAGTCGTAGGATAGTCTTAGAGTAGACACGTAGTTAGGGGGAGCCCTAAGAACCCTCTGATTTAAATAGATTTTTTGTAAGCCTGAATGTGGCTGGATGCAGGGTAGATGTTAGTTGCAAATTAGTAGGAAATTCAGTTTTCAGTTGTTTTTTATTTCAGTTGTAGCCATTTTCACTTTTGAATATAACAAAGGAAAATTGACCCAATGTATGGTGTGAACATTGTTTTCAATTCTCTGTTATTTTGTTTTCATGAGTGAATGAATGAATCTCATTTTGAGTAGATGGAATTGTGAATGTTAGGATAAGTTTCAATTGTTTTTCTTCCATTGAAGTAGTGCAAGGTGTGCACACATAATGCACGTAGTGCGTTAACACGATCTGTTTCGATTCCAAAGCTCAGAAGAGATAATACGAAACTTTACTTTTGCAAGGAGTGCAAAGATATTGGTGCAAGGTGTGCACAGTCATCTGCAAGAACCTAAAACCTTGTGTAAAGATATGGTGCAAGGAGTGCACAGATCCGAGATTCGGCTAAGTGTCAAAGGGACTTTGCAAGAAGTTGAAGAACCAGAAAGGGAGAACGCCAGGAGGGAGACACGAGTTTCTCTTTGATAAATCCTTCGGATCTGAGTTATCGAAATCCTTGAGACACAAGGAGTGCACGGGAAATTGAAGTCTTCACGAGACCAAGCTCAGGAGGGGTAACACTTTTCATAAGTGTTAAAAATATCCAAGAATCAGACTCATCGAAGGTGAAAAGGTTCGAGACCTTTGAACACACAGAAGATATTCTTACTTGAAGATACCGTAAGTGAAAGAGGAAAAAGACCTCAGTCGTCCGATCTGAATGCTAGAGAATCAAAACCGTCCATCGGGAGGGACGTGTGGTGAATGACTAGTGTTTTTCTCACTCGTTCTTTGGATGAGTCAAAGGAAAAAACACCAAGAATTCACGAAGCTTGAATCTGTGACTTGATCTGAGTCGTTGGATCCATGAGAGATCTGGACCGATAATTGTCCAAGGTGAAATATCGACATTTCGGGGATCATATGATCATAGGTGACAAGTCTTTCAACTTTGCGAAATGAGAAGTCGTGAAATGATCATAACCGTCAATTCTGAGGATGGTCTTGGACTATTGATCCAGTTCCATCACGATTTCAGATATCAGGAGAATGGAGGCAAGGGAACCCCGAAGTCGAGAAATGTGAAACGCGGACTTGATCACAGTTGTCGATCAAAGGAAGATCTGGACCGTATATCTTGGGTCATCGTGATTTCGGCTATTGGGTGAACGGAGGTAGGAGCACTCCCAGGGTCGCGAAACACGAATTAACGATGCACCTTTCACTCGAGCACGTGGTCACCACCAATGGTCACACGAAAAAAGGGCTTAGTAGAGAGGAGTTAGAGCCCGTTTGGCATTGAGGTTCGAGCAACGCTTGGGAGAGAATTCAAGAGTCTCATACAACCTGTACATTTGGGGAAAGGACCTTTGTAAGTGGGTTTGGGGTATAATAGAGACCCGAAGAGTCAATCAGAATCAGTATCTTGTTCGACCCTAGACGAGGAGGTCGCACAACCCTTAGGAGAGAAGGGGGGTCTGCATCAAGTGGTATCATAGCCGAAATTTTTCTTGCAGACAACAAGCAAAGGAGAAGAGATAAAATAACTCAGATTTGTACTATGTGTGGGATAGACAGTCAACACAATTCCACCAAGGAGACGAGTGGAACCACCATTGGCTAATCAAGCTCTAGAATGGGAGATGCGAGAATTTCATACAAGATTAGAGGCGATGGACGCAGAGTAGAGAAGAACCCCTGATACAAGAGACATTAGCGATGCAAAAAGTGAGGAAGATGTGGGAAATAATGTTGTTGAATAAGCTGCAGGAGAGGATGTTGTCGAAGAACAGTTGTTAAGAGAAGTTGTTAGATTGGGAGGTAGAGCCAATATGGAGGTCCCAATGTATGAAGGCAATTTAGATGTTGAAGAGTTGTTGGATTGGATAAGATCCATGTAAAAACATTTTGAATATGAATATGTCAATGAAGAGAGAAAGGTGAAACAGGTTGTCACCTGGCTCAAAGAAAATGCAGTGTTGTGGTGGGATGAACTACAAGCTGAGAGGGGAAGAAAGGGAAAACAGACGATAAAGAGTTGGGACATAATGGTAGTTAAGTTGAAGGCTAAGTTCATGCCCAAGGATTGTCAGATCAATCTATTCAGGAAGATGCAGAACCTGAGACGGAAAGGGATGACAATTAAGGAGTACACATAGGAGTTCTATAGGCTGAACATCAGAACTGGGCAAAGAGAGAGAGATGAAGAGAAAGTAGCCAAATATATAAATGGTCTAGGATATGAAATCCAGGATGAGCTCAGCATGATGTCAGTAAGGACAGTGGAGGATGCTTATCAGTTTTCCCTGAAGGTAGAGGAGAAGTTGGACAGAAAAGAAAGCCAACGGGGAAGAGGTAAGGGCTCAGCCCGAAACAAAAGCAAGGGATTTACCCATGATAGGGCACATAAGTCTAAGGATGAGATTGAGAAACCACATAGTCACTCGGAAAGAGAAGGAAGTTCTCGAGAAAGAAAAGGTGTTGAAAGAAATTCTTCCAGAGGAAGAGGAAGAAGAGGAGGAGAAGAAGAAATATGTTATTCCTATGGAAAGATAGGGCACGTGTCTTGGGAATGTGTCGAGAAAAATAAAGAACGAGGAGGTGAAGATGACATTTTAGAAGCATAGAGAAGAGATGTTGAAGCAGAAGGAGCGGAGGATGGAATATCCTTGATGTTGAGGAAAGTTCTCTTAAAACTAGAGGCAAAAGTTGAAAGGCCAGTGTAGAGGAATAGTCTCTTCAGAACAACTTGCAAGACTAAAGATAGAGTATGCAAGGTGATAATTGATAGTGGGAGAACTGATAACTTAGTATCCACTGAGATGGTGGAGAAATTGGAGCTGGAGACAACTGCACATCCAAATCCATACAAAGTCTCATGGTTGCAGAAGGGACACCAAGTAATGGTTACTAAACAATACTTGGTTGAATTTAAGATAGGAGGATATAGAGATGAAATTCTATGTGATGTAATTCCCATGGATGTATGCCATATTTTGTTGGGAAGACCATGGAAGTTTGACAGGAATGTCATTCACAATGGGAGGAAAAATACATACACATTAGAGAATAATGGTAGGACACACATGTCACTGCCAATAGAGGAGAAGAAAGTGAAAGTTGAAGCCAACACAAGAATACTTCTCATGAGTGGGAAGGAACTCCTAAAAGAAGGAAAAAAAGAATAGGAGATGCAGTTCATTGTGGTGAGGAAAACCAGATTTATCCTTACAAGTACTTCAATGGAGGATTTGCCTGAAGAAGTTCAAGAATTATTGGATAATTTTGCTAACATAGTGGTGGATGAGCTTCTAAACTCATTGCCACCCATCAGAAGTATCAGTCATCATATTGATTTGATACCAGGAGCAAGCCTGCCAAACAAAGAAGAATACAAATTGACACCTCAAGAGAATGAGGAAGTGAAGAACCAAGTCCAGGAACTGTTAGACAAGGGTTTGGTCGGAGAGAGCTTGAGTCCATGTGTAGTACCAACTGTATTGAGTCCAAAGAAAGATGGAGGATGGAGAATGTGTGCAGACTCAAGAGTCATTAACAAGATCATCATTAGGTATAGATTTCATTTACCCATGATTTAATGGATTGTTTAAGTGGAGAAAATTTATTTTCTAAAATAGATTTTAAAAGTGGATATCACCATATCAGGATGAGAGAAGCTGATGAGTGGAAAACAACCTTTAAGATAAATGAAGGTTTGTATGAGTGGATCGTTATGCCATTTGGCTTAACAAATGCTCCAAGTACTTTTGTGAGGTTGATGAATGAAATATTGAAAGATTTCATTGGAAAGTTTGTGGTTGTATATCTGGATGATATACTGATCTTTAGCAGGACTAAAGAAGAGAATTTGAGTCACCTGGCATTAGTGATGAGGAGACTACAGTAGGATAAGTTGTTAATAAATCTGAAGAAGTCCTCTTTTATGAAGACATAACTCATTTACTTAGGTTTTCTGATCTCTTCAAATGAACTGAAGATGGATCCAGAGAAGGTGAAAGAAATCAAATAATGGTCATCACTAAGGAGCATGTTTGAAGTAAGGAGCTTCCATGGATTAGCAAGCTTCTATAGGAAGTTCATCAGAGACTTCAGTGGAATTTGTGCGCCAATGATGGATACAATGAATAAGAAGCACAAGTCTTTTAAATGGATAGAGGAAGCCTAGAGGATCTTCAATATACTGAAGGAGAAAATAATAGAACGACCAATTATGGTCTTACCAAATTTTGAGAAGACATTTCAAGTGAGATGTGATGCAAGTGGAGTTGCAATAGGAGCAGTTTTGAGTCAGGACAATAGACCTGTTGCCTATTTCAGTGAGAAGTTGAATGAGACCAAGAGAAAATACTCCACATACGACAAGGAGTTTTATGTCATAATTCAAGCCTTGAAGAAATGGAGACATTATCTTGTCCCACATGAATTTGTCTTGTATAGTGATAACCAGGCTTTACAATTCATAACTAGACAAGAAAAATTCAATTAGAGGCATTCGAAGTGGGTTGAGTTTATGCAGAATTTTACTTTTTTCATAAAACGTATCGCTGGGAATGCTACCAAGGTTGTTGATGCATTAAGAAAGAGATGTTTGATTCTGCAGAAATTCCAGGTGAATACCTTGGGGTTTGAACACCTTAAGGACATGTATTGTGATGATACAGATTTCAAGGAAGCATATGAAGCATGTGAAAACCCTATGCTGAGAGACAAAATCCAGTGGACAAAGTACATGATTCAAGAGGGATTGGTGTTCAAGGGAAATCAATTGTGCATACCAAAATGCTCAATGGGGAATAATATTTTAAAGGAAAAGCATAGTGGAGGATTGGTTGGACATTTCGGCCATGATAAAACATTTTCACAGTTGAGCAATTCATACTATTGGCCAGGTATGAGAACAGAGGTGATAAAGTTTGTGAACAAATGTAGAATCTTCCAACATGCAAAAGGAAAAAGATAGAACACTGGATTGTATCAACCATTGCCAATACCAGAGAGGCCTTGGGATGCAATACACATAGATTTTATGTTGGGACTACCAAGAAAGGAAATAAGATTTGATTCCATATTTGTGGTGGTGGATAGATTTTCAAAGATGACACATTTTATCCCATGCCAGAAGACCAGTGATGCAACGCATGTTGCAAATCTATTTTCAAAGAAGTTGTAAGACTTTACGGCCTACCCAGAAGCATTGTCTCGGACAGAGACACAAAATTTGTTGGTCACTTTTGGAGAACACTATGGAAGAAGTCGGGGATAGATTTGTCCTTCATCTCGGCTTATCATCCTCATATAGATGGACAGAGTGAGGTGGTAAACAAAAGTTTGGGAAATTTTTTGAGAAGTCTGGTCAGTGAACACCATAATCAGTGGGATCAGATTCTACCACAAGCATAATTTGCATACAATGAGTAACCAGACAGGAGCACTGGAAAGAGCCCATTCTGAATATTGTATGGAATGCAACCCAGGGGAGTATCTAAGTTGAGAAACTTGGAACATAGTGAGATCAGGAGTGTTGGAGTAGAAGATTTTGATGCAAAAATTTAGAGGCTCCATAGCCAGATCAAAGGACAATTGTAGAGTTCCAACCAGAAGTACAAGCGCAAAGCTGATCAACATCGCAGAGAACTTCAATTTGAAGTAGAAGATCAGGTTCTGGCACATCTCAGGAAGGAAATGTTCCCTAGGGGGACATATAACAAGCTAAAGATGAAGAAGATAGGGCCATGTAAAATCTTGAGGAAGTTTGATGCAAACGCCTATGAGATTGAGTTGCCAGATGATGTGGGCATATCGCCCATATTCAATGTTTCATTCCTGTATCCTTACAGGAAAGATGACAGAGAGGGATCAGAAGATCAATATAAGATTCAATGGGAGAAACAAATTCCTATAGCAGAAAAACCACAGATGGAGAAGATTGTTGATCAGAGGATTGGGAAGAAGACTAGAAGGAAGACCTATTTTGAATATCTGGTCAAGTGGAAGGGACACCCAATAGAATATGCTAGTTGGGAAAGTGAAGCTTCTATATAGAATCATGGAAGGTCAGTGCAGGAGCTCATGGACAGGAGTACGTGAATTTTTGTCAAGGGGAGTATGATGCAAGAGTATCATTGGTAATCGTGTGGAGAAAGACTTATCAACATCAAGGAATCTGTACCGGAGATCAACGCTGGTAGTCACAACAGATATTTTGAAGTCCACCTTAACTCAGCATCGGAATTAATTTTTGGGGCACGCTTGAAATCATGCCCAGAAAATTTGGAGGCACACTTGGACGATTACGAGCGAAGTGGAAGTTTCAACTCCGGATCTGGATTGCGACTAATCCAAGATAGTTGTAGGATAGTCTTAGAGTAGACACGTAGTTAGGGGGAACCCTAAGAATCCTCTGAGTTAAATAGATGTTTTGTAAGCTCGAATGTGGCTGGCTTCCAGGTAGATGTTAGCTACTAGTTAACATCTACCCTAACATCTACAATTCCTGAATGGTAGATGTTAGGGCTGAAGGGTAGATGTGAGGGTAGATTTTAGTTGTAGCCATTTTCACTTTTGAATATAACAGAGGAAAATTGATCCAATGTATGGTGTGAACATTGTTTGCAATAATTTGTTTTTGTTTTTTCATGAGTGAATGAATGAATCTTATTTTGAGTAGATGGAATTGTGAATGTTAGGATAAGTTTCAATTGTTTCTCTTATGTTGAAGTAGTGCAAGGTGTGCACACAGAACACAACGAGTGCATTAACAGGATCTGTTTCGATTTTGAAGCTCAGAAGAGATAATACGAAAATTTCCTTTTGCAAGGACTACAAAGAGACTGGTGCAAGGTGTGCACAGTCATCCGCAAGAACCCAAAACCTTGTGTAAAGATCCGTTGGAAGGAGTGCATAGATCTGAGATTCGGCTAAGTGTCGAAGGGACTTTGCAATAAGTCGAAGAACCAGAAAGGGAGAACACCATGAGGGCAAGAGGAGTTTCTCTTCGAGAAATCCTTCGGATCTAAGTTATCGAAATCCCTGAGACACAAGGAGTGCACAATAAATCGAAGTCTTCATGAGACCAAGCTCAGGAAAGGTAACACTTTTCATAAGTGTTAAAAATATCCAAGAATCAGACTCGTCAAAGGTGCAAAGGTTCGGGACCTTTGAACACCTAGAAGATCTTCTAACTCTGAAGATAGCATAAGTGCAAGAGGGAAAAGACCTCAGCTGTCCGATCTGAACGCTAGAGAATTAGAACTAGTGTTTCGCTGACTCACGCTTTGGACCAGTCAAAGGAGAGAATGCCAAGAATTCGTGAAGCCCAAATCCACGACTTGATCTGAGTCATTGGATCCAGGAGAGATCTAGACCGTTAATTGTCCAAGGTGAAATATCGACATTTCGGGGATCAGAGGATTGGAGGTGACAAGTCTTTTGACTTCGTGAAACGTGAAGTCTCGAAATTATCGTAACCGTCAATTCTGAGGAGGGATATGGACCGTTGATCCAGTGTCATCGCGATTTCAACTATCGGGAGAATAGAGGCAAGGGAACCTCGAAGTCGCGAAACACGAAATGCTGACTTGATCGCATCCATCGATCAAGGGAAGATCTGGACCGTACATCTTGGATCATCGCAATTTCGGCTATCTGGTGAACGGAGGTAGTAACACTCCCAGGGTCTCAAAACGCAAAGTTGCAATGCACCTTTCGCTCGAGCGTGTGGTCACTGCCAGTGGTCACATGAAACAAAGGGCTTAGTAGAGAGGAGCTAGCACCCATTTGATATTGAGGTTCGAACAACGCTTGGGAGAGAAGTCACAGGTCTTAGACGACCTGTGCATTTGGGGAAATGACCTCTGTAAGTGGCTTTGAGGTCTAACAGAGACCCGAAGAGTCAAGCAGATTCTGTATCTTGATTGATCCTAGACCGGGAGGTCGTGCAGCCCTTAGGAGAGAAGGGGGGTCTGCATCAATGGTATACATGGATGATAGCATGGTCTCATGTTGGATAGTTATTTTTCCAAGTACGTTGGCACAAGGGAAGTAATGGTTCAACATTGTCTATGGTTGGGTGGCATTGGTGTAGCATTTCCCATGGTTAAATGAGTACTTCGACATTCCACATAGTCCAAGGTTCTTGGCATGGGTTTGGTCAAGAGATATCGGTTAGTTGTAGTCCAAGTCATACAAGCAAATGATGGTCCATGCCAAACTAGCAAGGCCACACTAATTCCGCGTGAAAAATAGGCTTCTTGGGTGGTATGGCACACTCAAGTGGAACAAAAAGTCTACCCCTGTGACAAATGGTATCAAAGCCACATTCAAATGTTGAAATTGTGGAAGTGTATCCTCACCACCAACACCCATTTTATTAGAGGAGCTGATGGAGTTGCATTGACGAGGAAGTCAACAATTCAACTGGGGGAGAATGTAAGGACCATACTTGAGGTGTCACTGGCAATGGCATGGAGAGCACACTAGGTAAGCTTGGCTAAGGGTGTAAGATGAGTCTATACGTTTTATAGCCTTGGTGACCGAATTGCAGCTGGTAGCCACAAGGTAGTTATCATGGTGTACTAATATGTAGGCTAGGAGGACCAAGGATGTCTAGACAAGTAGGTTGGGCGTCTGACATTGATGAGTGTACTGAATGTATGTGAATACTTGGTGAAGCACACACATGGTCTTCAAGGACTATAATGTGTTAGCATAGATGGATGACAATACGTTACCACATTGGGTAGTTGATTGTTCAAGTATAATGGCTCAAGGGTTGAATTGGTGCAACATTGACTATGGTTGGGTGATGATAATGTAACATTACTTAAGATGAAACAAACACTTCTACATTTTGCACACTCTAAATATGGGTGGCTTGAGTTTGGTCACGATATATCGATTAGGCATAGTTTGAATTATGCAGGAGATTGATGGTCATACCTAGCTAAAAGGTCACGTTGGTGCCATGGAGTGACTAGGCCTCGGACGCTCCAACAAAATGAAAAATCTAGCCCATCACACAATTCCTCTTCGCTATGCATGGTAAATGGGGATATTGATATAGATATATATGGTCTTCCGTCCAATCATTCTTTCCACTCGCTTTCCCATCATTGCGAACTTCCAACCCTAACGATTCCACTGATTTTGTTGGATGCACGTGAAAGCATTTTATATTAGAAATTGTTGTGCTTACGATTCCCACTATGGCGAACTTCCAACCCCAGCGATTCACTGATTTTGCTGCATGCACTTCCAACCCCAGCGATACAAGTTGTTGTGCTTACGATTCCCATTATTGCGAACTTCCAACCCGAACGATTCCATTGGCTTTCCTGCAATCACGTTAAAACATTTTATAAATAGAAATTGCTGTGCTTACAGTAATCAGGTGCTTCAATGACTGTGGGTCGGCCTGACGATCCCAGAAAAGCGCGAAGTATCATGCTTCATTACAGTTGTTTTTTTAAATAAAAATACAATGTAATATAAATACCTAAAACTTAAAAGTAACAGGTTTCACGATGCTCACAAATAGGAAGATATTTTAGATGGGTTTTGAGGGCCGCACATGGAGGTCGGTTGAAGCTTTCCACGCACTAATATATTCCAACAGGTAGGTTGGAGGTCGGTGATACTGCCATGGATTTATTTGATGCCAGGGGACCATGGTTTGCGTTGACTAAGAATCCACCTACCACGCCAAATATTTTGGTCAAGGCACTTATAATGAAATAGGCAAGCAATGAGATAGCTAGATCGCAATGCACTCTGACACTAGGGATGTGCATATATACCACTCATATATACCAATGACAGTGGTATATAGTAGGCCAGCTCAGGTTATATATATTACATATCTTCATTAAGTAGAATGATCTTTTCAATGGATTAATAATTTTTTTATCTTCAAATGCTTTCACTATATCTTTATAAAGTTGATTTAAAATTATTTTATTTAAGATGGATCATAAAATATGTATTTATGGTCAACATTGAAATATTTCTATATATTTCTCAAACATAAGATATTTGGTTGATATTGTTTTCATAAAAAAAAATTCAAATTTGTTATTCTTTTATATTTATAAATATAAATAAAAAAGAATGAGGTTTTATAGTAAAATAATAATAATAATAATAAAGTTCTTGAAAATATTATTTGGGCATCTTGGGATTGGTAATTGAAGGGTCTATGGGATTCCTAGAAGATTATCCCCCATAGGTCAAAGTCTTTGACAACATGAAAGGGTACAGATCTAGTAGACTATGGGGAGGATGATGTTACTAGCCCCACTTAGTGTTTCACCTGAGAGAAGAGTTATAAGAGATTTGGCATTATGTAAGAGATTCTAAGGAAGTTGTGATAGAAGTTTGAGAGGACCAAGGAGTGGTCAAAGAGGTGTTAGGTGGATGGACTCACTAGGGTTGGGGGGCTATCAAGGATTAACTACAAGGTACTTGTGTGGTAGTTTAGAAAAATCCCATTCAAGCCAAAATAATTTATCAAGTATGTCAATTCAAACCCTAGGTTGTGAAGGAAACATGCATTTGGACAAGGTTCAAGGTGATGCTTGTTTGTTGTGCGACGTTTCCCTAAACCTCGTGCCCTTTAATCTATTTTTCATCTTTCTTGGATTGATTCAATCAATAGGCATAGGTCAACCAAGGTGTTACATGGCTAACTCCTATGCAAAAGTGTATTAAAGTAAAATCTAAGAAGGAATGATCGTCATACATCATGTAAGGATAGAGGAAGTAAAATATCTAATAAAACATTCCTTGGTACGTAGATTCATGGTCAAATCAGTTAAAAGTAATTCACTTTACCAAAGGTGCTACATGGCTAACTCCTATGCAAAAGTGTATTAAGGTCAAAGCTAAGAAGGAGTGATCATCGTACATCACATAAGGATAGAGGAAGTATAATATTTGATCAAACATTCCTTGGTAGGTAGATTCATTGTCAAATCAGTTAAAAGTAATTCACTTCACTAATGGTTGGATGGAGGGTCAAAGTTGGCACTAGGGTACATGACCATTTTCCACATTTTGGTTAGAGGGCAAATTTGTTTTGAAACGAGGCAAGAAAACGATGTGGAGGTGATTTTGAGTCAAAATTGTCTTTGGGACCTTCTAGGCTAGTTTTGAAGCATTGAAATCCTTGTTTTAACCCCAAGAATAAGTCAATGTTTATTCAATAGGTATGGGTATTGTTGCAAGGTTTTCCTATTGAACTTTCAAGATAAAATATTTTATAAAACATTGGTAACAATCTTAGAATATTAATTGAAATGGAATAAGAATTTGCTGCAAAAAAGAGGATAAGAGAATGACAAAAATCCTGGTGGAATTGGACTTTTTTTTTGTAATCTATCCATTTATGCATCCTTCTATTGTTGAATATTGAGAGAATTACAAAATAAAACCAACCAAACTAACCAACCATAGAATAGTAGTTTGCGTTGTCCCTTACATTGAAAAAGTACAAAAAATAGTAAATGCATTGTTTTCATATTAAACTAAAGTTGTAATTGTCTGACTAATGTCTAAAATGACCCTTAAATCTATTCATAGGTGGGGAAAAAGCCTCCAAACCTCCATGACTATTAAACAAAAGAGGAGAAGAAAAATCATGAAAAATCAAGGAGGCGAACCAAAGAATGCCTATGAGGGAGGCGCCATTCGCTGAGTATGCTTCTCGTCTTCTGCAACCTGGGCTTCGATCTTGTTGTCTAGCTTGTCCAAATTCAAGTCCATGTCTTACAATTGACTATGCAATTCATCTAGCTATAATAATATTTCCTAGTGAGCCTCATTTTGTTCCACAAGAACCTTGCCTATGAGGGTCTTGAGAATCCAATAAATGTCCACGATTTTTTAATAGAGGAAAGATCAAACTTTGTAGGTGCCCAAATATAGGATCTAAGAACCGATATTTTCATCCACAACTTCATTGTCTATGAAGTGATGAAGCACCTAAGTGTCAATATTGAGTGGAGGCTCAAAAGAGAAGTAATTTGGTTAGGAGAAAGGGAGAGAAAAACAAAATATTTTTAAAATTATATACCATCTTTAGAAAAATCATAAATACAATTAGGAAATTAGGATTTCTGGATGGTTATAGGTTGAGATCTTTTAAGAAAATTGCAAAAGTAGGTCAAAAATCAATTTAAATATTTGTTTAAAGAAGTAGAAAATGTGAATATTGGGGTTTTAAAGAAAATGACTTAAGGACCTTCCCAAGAATGATTCATGATAACATGAATGAATAATTAGAAGAAAATATTTCAAAAGAAGAATTGAAGGAATTCCTATGCTCTTTTAAGAAAGACAAGAACCAAGGTCTAGATGATGGTTGGATTATAGAGTTCTACTTAAGATTTTATGATTTACTAGAGGAGGATCTCTTAAGAGTGGTGGAAGAATCCAAAGTATCAATAAAAGTTTTAGGGGCAATGAACTCAAATTTTATTATTCTTATAAAAAAAAAAGATGAACCCAAAGGATGAACCCTCTTTTTTTAAGATTCTAGGCCCCTCTCTCTATGTAACTTGTTTTACAATATTAATACAAAGATAATAGATATAACATGATAAAACTTCTATTGTTAAGGATCATTCTAAAGGAACAATTTAAAGCTCATTCTAAAGGAACAATTTGGTTTCTTGTTCAATGGGAGAATTCATGATGTTGTAGGGACTTCACAAGGGGAGATACATTCTATAAACTTAACCTTAGGGAATAAACCAATAATGGTCTTGGAAACCGATCTACCAATTTAGCATATGAAAAATTTAATTGGACTTATATTATGCTGGTGCTTTTGTAGATAGGTATGAATCTACAAATTGTTAACTTGATCCTAGGATGCATATCTTCAACTTAATTTGTTGGGTTGATGAATGGATCTCCCTTAGATTTCTTCTAGGCTAAGGCCTAAGTAAAGGATGCTCATTGTTTCGTTTCTTGTTCATTTTAGTGGCTAAGGATTAAGTAGGTTGTTCCTAGAGACCGAAAGATAAGAGAACATTAAAGTTCTTAATCTTTTTGATTTTGTAGTGCTTACTCATATATTTTTATGTATGACATTTTGTTTTTTTATCCAAAGCATATAAGGGAATTAACTCAAGTAATGGAAATTCTAAGGGTTTATGGTAATGCATATCGAATCAATATAAATGTGTAGGAGTCTACAATGCTCAATCATGGTTTAGAAGAACGTTAAAAGAGGAATATAATGTACCTATGAAGCATACTTCTTTCGATAATGGTGTTCAATAATTCGGGATTTATCTTAAGGAAAACAACTATAAATTTGAGGATTGTTTATGGTTATTTAAAAATACGGACTCTTGACTTTCAATTTGGTGTCATCGATGGTTTCCTTGGGGCATCGATTAGTTCTTGAAAAAACTATTTTAGAGAGTATTCCAATCCATTGGATGTGCTTAGCCCACACTCTCAAAGGAATTCGGGTTAAAATGAGGAAAATGTGTTTTACCTTCTTGTTGACATGGAAGAAGGAAATTGAAGACATTTATTTAGTGAAGTAGTCAAAGATCTTAAAAGATGATGGAGGCTAGAATATAAAAAACATTTATATGTTTAGTCAATCCCTAGTCACAAAGTGTTTTTATGGACTTCTTTTTAAGAAAGGTTTGTGGGGAAAGTGATGAGGTCGAAATATATTAAGGGTTTATTGAAGATTAGTTGAAATGTATTAAAGGAGCATTGAATATTTGTATATATTTATTCAAATATTTTTCTTCCTTTAGTTAGAAGATAAATTGCATGAAAAATTTGAAAGGGAAACAAGGTAAGAGTGGAGAAGATCCGTAGGCATTGTAGTGGAAATTTCAAGTTGTTCTATCTTCTATAGGTTGATTTACATGTTTTACGAATTTACAAGATTAAAGATGCACTAGGTTTAGGTTTGACAAATGACTCGATATAAATGTGAAAGTCTATAGAAGAGTTGTGTTTACAAAGTGAAAATGATGATGAATGAATACTATGTATAGATAATCCAAATAATAGTGGCATATTTATCTCAAATCTAGAAAATGAGTTGAAATGGACAAAGAATAAAGATATATGAAATTTTAAGGGAAAATTGGGTTATGGGAAAAAATGATAGAGGAGGTGAAATATTATGGTGGTGGAAGGTTGTTTAGAAATTTGAGAGTCTTCTCAAAACAATAATATTTTTGTGTAGCTTTGGGAAATAAGATACTTACATTGGATAACAGGAAAAAGAGAAATTGGAATGGTTCAGGATGGTGTGTTTTATCTAGAGATGATAACAAAGTAGTAGATCATATTTTGGTTGTTTTTCTTTTTTCTAATTTAGATTGGAATGAAATATTGCACTTGACTAATGAAAAAAATCAATTGGAAAATAATAATTTTGTGAATTGTTTCGTGTCATGAAAGTATTATGAGTCATAAGACTTCTCCTTGCTTTGTTTTGTTGGGGATTTGTATAGCCAAGAACAAAGAATTTTTCTAGGGAATATATGCACTTCTGCGGTAACTGACTCATTAAATCAAGAGTTCTTATGGGGGAAGTAGGAAATTTTCAATGATAAAAGGTACAAGCGTTTTAATTGAACCTATGATTCACTATTTAGTGGCTTAGGGATATTTAGATGGGGCTTGTGAAGGGGAATTATAGGAAGCAAAACACAAAGGGTACAACAAGATTGGACGCATATCTTTAACATAACAAAACTCAATCTGGTTGACATTCCATAATTAGGAGAAATGCTTCCAAAATTTTAAGAGTGTAAGAGATTGAAATGACGATGTTGATAAATGATGATAAATAGAAATTGGCCAATCAAAGATTAAGAAGGTAAGATATTACTTGTTGTTTGAGTTCTTTAGAATTTTATTTCTATGGTCGAACAACATTAAGAAAAATGTTCTAAGATCACCATAGTTTTGTTGAAATAAAAGCTTAGAAAGGTTGGTAGTGTAGCCAATATTTTGAAATTGGGATCTAATCTCGATATAAGTAGATCACTTAACCTGTTTTCCATCTTCAACTCTCTTAATATCACAAAAATGACAAATAATTTTACTAATCATGAAACTAATAAAACTATATAACTTAAGTGAATTATTTTTTAATGGTTTCCCTTCCTTCTTATACACTCAAAAATCCGACATTCATCGATGTGAAAATGAATATAAAAAAGAGCGAGAACCACCCTTATAGGGATACCTTTCCGTTTGTATTTATTGGAAAAAAAATGTTTTACGGTCTCATTAAACGCACTTTGCAATACAAAATTAACGCTGGCAAGACCAATAATTTGAATTTGTGGTCTCTATATGTAGAATATGGCTTCGGAGATATCGATTTCAAACTGAAAAACGGAAAGGAAAATGGTGTTGAATTGCTTCGACTGTGATAGAAGTCCGTTTGAGGGATTATAGTCCGTCCCATGAAATGACCTGCTTGCTTTCTCTTTCAAACAAGGTTATCATTTAGACAACAAACACAACGTGAGAAATTTTATTACAGAAACTTTGTATTTTAATCATATAATTTTTGGCTCTCCGATCAAAATTAAAATCTCCTATTTTATTGCAAACACAATTAGCAAAGCAGTATGCAATAAATAATATTTTTATTAATGAATGAAACACATATTTCTACAATAAATATTTTAATAAATTTTCTCATAAAAATTTATGAGAGAATCTCTTAACCACACTCATATAAATAGGATTTGATAATTGGAGAATATCTTTTTCAATCAATTACATTTAACAAATCCAGACTAATTTTTAAAGTAAGCATTAATTCTAACACCATGTTTTAATGCTTACATCACAAATAACAAACACATAGATATTTTTGGATTTGATATATGTCTGGTTTGCCCTTCATCAATAGTTCTACAATAAATATTTTAATAAATTTTCTCATAAAAATTTATGAGAGAATCTCTTAACCACACTCATATAAATAGGATTTGATAATTGGAGAATATCTTTTTCAATCAATTACATTTAACAAATCCAGACCAATTTTTAAAGTAAGCATTAATTCTAACACCATGTTTTAATGCTTACATCACAAATAACAAACACATAGATATTTTTGGATTTGATATATGTCTGGTTTGCCCTTCATCAATAGTTCTACCCACTCTGAAATTTCATAGACTAGGTTCTTTCTCAACCATCAACTTTTAGCTACCACTTGATCCATTTAAGAAACAATTGCTTCTGACCATTTGCACGGCAAATGATTCATGAGACACCTCAAATAATAGTCTAGATATTGAATCATTTTATTGACATACTTCCATTTGTCTAAGTACATGGTTTATCATTGTATTGATCAATTATCTAGGAAAACAATCTAAATACTAAATGGATAAAAATCAATCTTACAAAGTGACCTATTACAAACTCACAAACACAAATTGTACACAAACACAAATTGTACATATAACTTGTGGTCATTGTTTTTGGGGGCAAAATATTCCAAGAACCACAAGCTTATAATTGACTATACACATCACCAAACCAGTAAACATATTCTTACATAGCAAAAAAGTAGTGAAAAACCACCAGATTCAATTATGTTACCCTGTTCTATAAATAATTCTACAAAACTTTTCAAAAACAATAATAAATACCAATACCTATTTGCACTAACTCAAATGCTGCTACTAATTCTATTCTGGAAATACAAATCCATCACTAAGACACACCACAAAGTTCACTGATGGCAATTGTTATGCAGAATAGATCAAATGTAGAATCTTCGACATTATTTTAGCATTTAAAAAATCACCATAAATATGGTCTCTCGAATAAAAACAACAACTGCTCTTCTCTATCCTCCCTGATTTGCTGCGTGTCTAGAGTTAGAATCTCCTTTGTTCACAATGGGAAACCTATCAGGATGTGTCTGGATTAACAATAACCGACGATCCCTTCAGTCTTCTTGTTTGTGGTCTTCGGCTTTAATTCTTCATGCAGTAGCAATTTCATGGTCTTCTGCTTTAATCCTTCACGCAGTAGCAAATTTGTTTTATACAAGGATTTCTAAACCTTGCGAGGGTCACACACTATTGCCTTCCACTTCTAGCAAACAATCTATTCTCACTCAGTCTAATCTATTCTTACATTTCTTACATCTAAGTAGCATTGTCAATATCTCATATTTTTAAGTCCATCAACCAGGGCTCATATCAAATTAGCAAACCAAACCAATATGCACAAAATAATTCTTTATATTTTATTAATCAATCAAGTATATATTTATACAAAATTTTTCCTTCAATAACATAATAAATTCATGAAAGAATCTCTAAACCACACATACATAAATACCATATTATAGTTGGACTATATTTATATAATAAGTTTTTCCTTATGAGGGAATCTATCAACCATAGATACATTAATAGGATATGATAGTTGGAGAAGATCTTCCTCCATCAACTAGATCTAATAAATTTCAACCAATCTTTAAATAAGCATTAATTCTAAGAAATACCAAATACATGGCAAGTAGGTTTCTAAAGAGTGAAAGTCTTCCCCTTACGGATCACCAAGATATTATTTCAAGTAACATAGTTTTTCCTAAATAAAAATAAAGACTCAAGAATCATACTTAAATTACTCTATTTAACCTCAATTAACCAGGATCCCATCCAATAATGATTGTTCCACTATAGTAAAAGTTAAAAGTTCGCCTTCCCATTCAGCGATATTGATATATGATTCTGCGGTATTGATGTGATTAGTGGTCGAATGATCTGAACTTTAAATTGTTAAATGCACTGGGCAGTGCGTTGCCAACTGACGACAATCTCAGAAGTTGTTCATAGTGGTTGGAATCTCTATATATAAGATTGATATTTTATATTAGCTTTGTTCTTGTTCGTGACAACCTAAACAGTCTTTGCTGAGGTCTGTACTCTGTCCAGCTCATCTTTGGACTCGCTCCCGGCAGAGAGAATATAAAGTAATCTGAGACAAAAGGTGAGTGATAAGCACTTTACAGTGATGTACTTGTGATGTACAGTATAGGCACTTTACAGTTATGTAATTGTGATGTACACTATTATATATATATATGTATGTATGTGCATCATTATTAGGTACAAATGCTTAAGCGATATCTTTGTATTGCTTGGGGTCTGGGTATTCGTAAGATTTTTATTTTTATAGAAATTTCTTTCACAATTCATCAAAACTTTTCAATGTTTTTATGTTATCTTTGTTTTTTTTACAACTAAAGTGTCTTTGCTGTAGTCTGTACTCTGATCTGTTTAGCTGTGGACACATTCTCTGTGCAGTGAATGTCAGCAATAAATACCTTGTAGCAATGTATGTGATGTGCAAGATGTAACAACTGTATATATATATATGGAATAAATACCTTGTAGTTATTTGTGTGATGTGCAAGATGTAACAACTGTATATATATATGGAATAAATACCTTGTAGTTATTTGTGTGATGTGCAAGATGTAACAAGTGTATATATATATGGAATGGATTAACTAAGGAGTAATTTTTTTTTTTCCAAGTTACTTTTCCCGCAGGTTTTTTGGTTGTGTGGTTTTAAATTTTTGTCTAATTCAGAATTCTGATTGATTTTCTGAGTATTGGATTGGTTTAAAATGGCCTAAAACCTTTAGGATAAGATTCTCAAATACATAAAACTATGATCCGTACAAAACTCGAATAAAATCTGACCGAATTCAAAACCATTTCTGTTTACTCCCAAATTAGTTTAATTAGCTTACTCCAATGATATATTTCGACAGAGTACATGATTTACCTCTGGGTGTTTATTCTCCATAGAAAGTAAAGGAATATCTTTATATGCTTGGGGTTTTAGGTATTCACAACATTTTTATTTTCATTACATAAAACTTTTGTAATGTTGTTATAGAATTTGATTCTGATTGGAAAATCTATCTTAAATTTCATTCATTCTATCAAGTTTATTAAAATTTTGAAAAGTTGATTTTCAAAATTGAAAAATTAAAATAACAAATAATGGATATTCATCCTATAAGGATGCTAATTTGATTTGAAAGCAATTTAAATTCAAAAAACTGTACAGCACAAGCAATATGTTGCTGGCCTAATAACAACACTCTACACTCCCCCACCAAAAAAACTGTTTTGACTAGAAATTCAAACTTTGCCTCTCCAAACTAGCAACAACATTCAATATTAAGTAGAAGAGTGAATGTTGCTGGCCCAATAACAACACTCTACTCGTCGCCCCAAAAAACTGTTTTGACTGGAAATTCAAACTTTACCTCTCTAAACACACTGCCTCGACTGTGGCTGGAAACCAGACGATATGAGTGCAACTTATGAAAATAAAAAGGTACCCTACTTTCCTCATTTGCAGATATAGGGTACCTTATAATTAAGAATACTATACTGAAGTATAAGCCAACCTGTATAATCACATTGGAGGTAACAACCAAACTCCTGGGTAACCAGACCACACTAAGCTTTCACTATTCTTGGGATTTTTTTCCATCAAATACAGAAGCATGCCTTCACAGTCTTAGCCTTCGATTACTGGAAGTAGCTCAGAATAATTAAAAAGTATTTTACCAATTCTAAAAAGTGCTTTTTATCTTCAATCTTTTCGGTGTTACAAAAGTGGGAGATTCTTTCATGCCATGGTATTTTGAGAATTGTACAACACCCAGTTTATCTAACTTGGGTATAAGCAAGGCACTCTAAGAGAATGTTTTTCTTCTTCAACCTTCTTGGTGTCACAAAGATGAGAGATTCTTTCATGTCATGATATTTTGGGAATTGTCCAACTCCCATTTTCACTATGCATTTCATGAAAATTAGTTCTTATCTTATATCTAGTCAAAACATAGAGATACTTCTGATCTTTAAGGTCATGATTAAGTGTGATCTTGCATTCCCAAGCTTCACATCCCTAAAAAAATAACATGAGTG
>ML786700.1:186017-237435 GCA_009831015.1 Picea engelmannii | reverse complement strand
ATATATAGTACAAGTAAGTGGTCAACTTAATCTAAAAGATAAAAAGTATCTCTCACTTCTAACTAGGGAAAAGAAGAAAATCAACATTTCTAAGATACAAAACAAGTTTCATTAGCTACATAGCTAAACTAGACATTGGACAATTCCCAAAATAGCCCTGAACACAACAATGTGTCATCTTTGTGAAACTAAGAAGATTGAAGATGAGAAACATTTTCTCTTAGAGTACCTTAGTTATAACCAAAATGAATCACAATTTTAAAATATCTCTTATGATACAATATCCACTATATATCATCAAATATAAATTAATAATACAAATATAAATTTCTTAATAATAATTGAAATTGTATTTTTGCATATATTTATATGAGTTTTAAGTTTTATGGAATGAAATAATATTACAAATATCTTAAATTTATTTTTAATAATTAAAAAATAACATCTAAAACATTTAATCTTTTCAATACTTAATACATCGTAAACAATAAAAATGTATTTTTTTATTATCAAAAAATAGTAATTATATTTTGATTTTTCATTAATTTATTATTATCAAATTAAATTTTATAAATTTTAATAATACTTAATACATCAAAAATAATAAAAATGAAATTTTTTATTATGAAAAAAAAACATAATTATATTTTGACTTTTCATTAATTTATTATTATGAAATCAAATTGTATAAATTTTAATAAAAAAAATTAATTTGATTTTACATTAATTTAACCTTATAAATATAATTTTATAATTTTAATTTTTTTAACAAAATTGATTCATAATAAAAAAATAAAAATAAAAAATTTTAAAAAGCAAATTTTAAACAAAGATTAATATGACTACTCATCATTTTTTCATTGTTCGAAGACTAACACATTAAATGGAAAATAATTCCTTTTTTTCATTGTTCGAAGACTAACACTTTAAATGGAAAATAATTCCTTGTTATCCATGTTATAATTTAAATTAAATGGGACATAATTCCTTGTTATCCATGTTGTAAACTGTAATTGGTTGTATGACAAGCTTGTCTCTGCGTGACGAAGTTCAATTTTATAAGTCAAATTTGCTTGACTTTGCATAAGTGAGTTAAATCTTATAATTTTTAATAAGAATTTGAAGATTTATTTCAATTTTATAAATCAAATTTGCTTGACTTTGCATAAGTGAGTTAAATCTTATAATTTTTAATAAGAATTTGAAGATTTATATTCATTTATCAGCATTACATATTGAAACCTTGTATTTTCATGCAGGAATTAATCGTTTATATCAATTCTACATATTGAAATTTTTGTAATTTCATTGTAACTTCATCATTTATATCAACTCCCTGTTGATTTGTGTCGTTTATTGTTCGGATTACAGAATTCATACATAATGGGAGCTTGCAAGATCAACAAATATAAGGTCAATTGGATACGTCCCATATATGTTCAACAGATTTAACTTTACGGACAGTGGGTTGATACATTCAAAGTATTTACTCATTTACTCATTCTCTTTTTAATAGTTGTTATACGTCAAAATTCCTTACTTTGATAATGTCACATTATTATTGTTGCAAGTGTCATAATTTTTTCACAAGTGTCATAAATGTCACATTTTCGTTCAGCATATTTCACATTGCGAATGACACCATAGAAACACTTGATACATCTTCTAGAACATGTTGGAAGGGGAAACCACATCATTAGATAAGCTAAGAAAAATGTTTTGCCTTGTAGTGCTATGGTACTGTTATATCCAGAGCATCGATTTTTCCTCATTTTGAAAAATTGTTGATTGTCTTTGTATTGGGTGTGTTTTTTGGGTATTTCCTTTTAACCCAGAACTTGTTTTGTCATTTTATGTCTTTTTTCAGACTTGCGACTTGCTTCTTTTAATAGTTTTGATCTTTGATCGGATTTTATTGTATTCCTTGTCACAAAATCACCCTTTTTTTCTTCATATTTTGGGTTCATTTTGATACATTTTCGTTCATCTGATCGATTAAATATTGTTACAAGGAAACTCAGGGATCTCTTTACTATTTTAATTGGTCTATGATCTTCATATATTTCCAGAAATTTCTTAAGTGTGTTTTGGTGTTTTTGGTGTTCTTTTTGGAAACTTTAGTTTGTTTTTTCCTCTTATTGACTGTTGTGACAGTGTCTTTTGTTTGTGTGATTTTTGCTTCCCATTGACTAAAGATGCAATAGTGAAATCATTTTATTGGCATAAGAAGCATTTAAACCAAATCATTTAAAATTTATAATCAAACGAAAGGATACTTTTTACGATTGGTTTTTGGATATCAGAAACAATTTCTTTATGATTTAGCACTGAAATGGATTCTTGTTGAAAACAGGTTGCATGAATCTTTTTGCATTCTTGTGTTTGGTAGTGAAACAAAGAAAACTCTTCTCCTTCCCGTAAATAGAATTCCATCAAAAGAAATGTTTGCTTATCATTCTTTTACTTCTTTGGGATTCGAGTCATAACATCATTAATTTCACTCTCATTCACCTTTGTGTAAAGAACAACCATAAAATCAACGCTAATAAAAAATCAATCTAGAAACTTTTTCTTTTTAGATTCTTCCACCAACATTAGACTAGGAATAGCACTTTGGATTAGGCTGTGAGAATAAATATCCAAAGAATTCAAGACAAACTTAGCATCTTGCAATAGGGAGAGTAAATCCATTTTTGTATAAGCATAGCTAGGATCTCTCTCTCTCACAGGGTTTATGCATGAGGTCGCATTCGAGAGATCAACGAAGATTATCCCTCCGAGGCTTAATCGTTCTTAGTAGTAAGATTGTATTTTGGGGGTTCTTCTTAAGGTCCAATTGTCTTCATTTGGTCTTGGTGCTTCGTGAATTTTGAATCTGTTTGGGGTCCTCTAGAGTTTTATCGATCCACTTGTCCTCGGTTCCCTTGAAGGATTTCAGACCTTTTATCCTTCCAATACGTTCGTACTCAAATTTCAATTGTACCTACCCAAAGGATGACTGTGAGTTGGTGTCCTTAATAGCCATAATCTTTAGGGTCCTCATACAAGGTGACAGTGAAGGGAACTCTTCATTGTACTTGGAACAGACGTTGGCCAAACTCACTCGGGCTCCTTGGAAGGAAAATCCATGATTATTGTGTGCAAGATTGAGCCAAGGCGTAAGTCCGTTAAGCAAGTCACCAATGTAACTGATCCACTCGCTCATATCCTATTCCCTTCTCAATTTTATCACGTAATGTTGGATTTCATCACCAACTAGTACGATTTTTGAGAGAAGGTATTGTTTGCTTGTTGGTTCTTCTATATTTTTAGTGAGTGTGGTTTATTTACTTAATTGTTTTTCAATATTGAGATTGTAGACGATAAGTTCTTCGTAGATCACGTAGGATAGAAGGGTTTCCTTCGGAAGGCTACGAACCCTTACCTCCTAATTCACGTGAAGATTTTTATCATGAAGAGGCAGAAAATCACTCAGATGCTAGGAGCATTACTCCTCCTTTGTTATCAAATCCTGAAAGTACCTTGGTTACAGTTGAGGATCCCATTCCTCATATTTACCCCTGTGTCATAAGTTCCTATCAAGGCACTCCCTCTTCGATTGGACTCATTAGGTAATGTCATAGAAGAAGAGTGTCCTTGTCTGTTGTTGAGGCCATACACTGAGACACAGATAGAAAACACGCAACATGATTATAATGATGACTACGCGACTCCTACACAGTTTGATAAAATAGTAAATCCACAACTGAAACCTATTTGTTCCATATGGAGAACTCCATCGGGACGTGATATTTACAAAAAAATCAATTTTGGTTGACCACCTCTGAACCCTCTTGCCTCTGTTGGTGCTGAGATAGAACCATCCCATCGAAAAAGTAGTCAATCCTATTGCTACATCAATACAAATCCAAAGTAATGACAGAGTCGTAATTCCTAGTCATACACAAGGTACTTTGAGTGTTACTCCCACCACACCACCTTTTCAAACTACAACTCCCTATGTTCAACAAAATTTTGTTGGAACACCTATACATCACTGAATGAAAAGCCCTGCCATACACATGCAATAAAGTGTGGGACAAATCTTGACTGGGGGGAAACCATCATCTAGCGATCATCTCCCTCCTGGGGGACATCCACCCTTGCACATACCCACTATGGGGCAACCCCCTTTTATTGGTCAAACCCTAATGTTCACTCAAGCTATGGTAGGGGGAAAACTCCCTTGTTTTGGAAACCCTTCACAATCCTAGAGAGCACTCTAAGGAGGTACATTTCATCAACCTTATCAAGGAGGTTCATCATACCCTAAACCACAAGGAAGAGTACTAAATCCTATTCCCTCTGGATTATATGTTGGACAATATTTTCTGGGTGTCCCGAATCCCACTTGGGGTCCTCAAGGAAAACAATCTTATCCTCCCCAAGGGTCAACTATATATCCTCCACAAGGAAAACCTGTCTACCCCCCTTGAGGGAAATTTTTTTTATCCCCCAGAACCTAATAAAATGACCTATGTTCCCAAGAACCAATTGGGTTTCCCTCCTTTCATGAACATTCCTCAACAACAACTAAATCTTGCTTATATCGTCCAACAAAAACCATATATGGGACCTACTGGATACATTTATTCATATCAAGTATTTTATGGCCCTATTGGTGTCCCTATGTCACACCAATATCATCCTCAGGTTAACCGACATATACCATTCCTAGCCATGCTGGATCTACCAGATTTATATCGGTTGACAAATGATCACAATACTACATTTTTCTTTCTGGCCGATAATTCCTGATAAATTACCTTCTTGCATCCCTAAATTTGACGGTAAACCTAGTGAAGACCTCGACAACCATGTTATGACGTTTCATTTATGGTGTTCATCAAAATCACTGATGGATGATTATATACAATTGCATCTTTTTTAGTGCACACTCACGGGCTCAACAACCAAATGATACATTGAAATCCAACGTGGTACCTTTCAATATTTCAACTCCCTGGCCATGGATTTTCTCACACATTTTCAATTACCCATCTGTTACGAGGTTGGTACAGAACTCTTGACTTCACTTTGTCAAACAAACTCCGTACATATCTTTAATCACACTCATGAGTGGAGATGACAACGAAGGTTGATCAAAGTGACCATTCTTAACCAATTGTTGGCATAATGGTTTCCTAAATCTCTTTTATCCCTAATTGCTTGTGATGTCACCATGGGTGGGGTTGTCACTAAAGAAGAATCCATTTCTCATGTTCAATACCTAGATTTGGTTTATTCCCAATCTGGTACATGGTATGAGGTGATACCAAATGCTCCCTGCATGTCCACCAATCCATCCAAATCATCTTCCATGTCTCATGCAGATGGAATTATTGGTGTCGTAAAAACTGGTTTATTCCCAATCTGGTACGTCATATGAGTTGATACCAAATGCTCCCCACATGTCCACCAATCCATCCAAGCCATATTCCACGGCTCATGCATATGGAATTATCGATGTCATAAAAACCCAATCTTCGTTAGAGTCGGTTGGCTCGACTAATCGCTCTATTTTTGCGTCCATCACAGGTTCGACCTCACTCTCCTATACCTCCCTCCCGACTGAAATATCTGAGGTAAATGCAGTTCAATTTGCCTCTTCACAAAAATCTGAGTGAAAGAAGAAAATGAAAAGATAAACCCACTAATAATAATAATAATAATGAAAATCCAAAAACACCAAGTCAACCGCCTGATCCTGCGAAACAACCCCAATGAAAACTAAAATTTCCATGTCTCATTTGTGGTGATGATAATTACACCCAAGACTGTCCTCATCGTGACGAAGTTGCAAAAATTTTCAAAGGGAATTCCCAACCCACTGTGTTGACACAACCTTTTCCTCAGCAACAGTCCATGGTTGTGTAAGCTCTTGCTCCTTTGGCATGGGGCAATCCCAGTCATCCTCCTAGTGAGGAAGCCTCATCGATTTCCCATATTTATATGTTTAATGGGATTGATTTAACCACTCGCACCACAATGTATGACATTCTGACTAAACCTGATAAAGAGAAGGTCAATAATAGTACTACATCGAACCCACCGCCTGCCACCATTAATCCTCAATCTGGATCACTTCAGATTGAAAAACCCACTTTTGACTCTATATTATGCCCTCCTAAGAGCACTATTTGAAAATCAACTTTTAATCCTAGTTCACGTGCCGCCAAAAACTACAACATCGTTGAAGATTTGGCTCAAGAACCGTGCGCTATGTCTTCTCTCGAAGTTCTACAACATTGTCCAAGTCAACGTAGAACACTCTTGGCCACCATCAGCGCGATCGATCCCGAGTTGTCGAATAATATCACATTTAACCTTGATAACTTCAAGTCATGACTTTCCCACTAGATTTCTTTTCAGATAAATGTTGTTGTTCATAACCAACACATTCATAGCACCATACTGGATGAGGGAGCTTCCACTTGGGTCATGTCATTAGCTTGTTGGAAAGGGTTGAAATCACTTGCTCTTAATGAATCCCCTACAATTCTACGAGCATTCAATGGGTGAGTTTTTCATCCTCACAGACCCTTGCAATCCTTAGATGTTTAGTTGGGAGGAAATATTGTCTCTGTTGATGTAGAGGTAGTCGATGCTCCCCTTGATTATAACTTGTTGTTAGGAAGAATTTGGTTTTATGCCATTACTGTTGTCACTTCATCGGTATTTTGATGTGTACAATTTCCCTATCAAGGTAAAATTCTCACTATCGATCAGTTAGATTACTATACCCCTGATGCTCACACTCCTACCACCAACAATATTCCTTTCTTGGAATATACTAAGATCACTTACGAAATTTTAGGTGTAGGTATTTTAAAAGAATCTTCCCTTATGGATACTTTCCCTACACCACTTCCTCTGAGATAGCAACATATTTCCATGATTAATATGATCTTGACTATGGCATGTCAATCTTATGAATCATATTATCCTTGGGTTGTGGCTAGTCCTTTGGAATTTTATGCACTAGGTGACATTAAGCCACTTAGTCCTATTGAGGCTTCATACAATGCCATTCAATATGCCTCTCCCTCATTGGACGACCAACAACTATTGGCATACAACACTTACTCGTTGTCATCTTGGTTGGATTCCCTATCCTATGCTTTCAATTACATCCTACAAATTTTTCCATCAGACAAATCCATTGTGGAAATGCTTAGTATCAAAGAGGTACCTTGGGATGACAACTATTATCGTTCATCTTTTCTCCCTAGTCTAGATGAAATTGAGAAATATATACACTCTATCTTTCCTGATGGTGTTATCGATTCTCCCCAATATCCCATACTTACCCAAGACACTACTTATGAGGGGAATTTTGGCAACATCTCTTCTACTATCACTATCGACATCTCGATCAAATAAGGTATCATGGAAAAATTTCATTTCAATGCCAATTGTTAACCTGAGGAAGTGGAATATTATACCACTTTATTCAAATAATTTCGTGATTTCTTTGCTTGGAGTTATGAAGAAATTCTAGGGATTGATCCATAGATCGTTCTGCATGAGATAAAAACTTTCCCAGGTGTTAAACCTGTATGACAAAAACTTCGATCGGTTCATCCTAAGAAAACTGTAGCCATAAAGGCAGAAGTTGAAAAGTTGTTGATGTCTGGTTTTATTTATCTTGTCCCCTTGACAGAATGGGTTTGTAACATCGATTTGGTCACTAAGAAATAATGAAACATTCATGTCTGTCTTGATTATAGGGATCTCAATAACGCTTGTGCCAAAGACAATTACCCTACACCCTTTCTTGACCAAATCATCGATAATTGCACTGGAACATTATATTTTCCTTCATGGATGGTTTCTCAGGGTATAACCAAATCGATATTCTACCAGTTGATCAAAATAAGACAACCTTCATCTTCCCTTGGGGGACGTTCACTTATCAAAATGTACATTTTGGTCTTAAAAACGCTAGCACTACTTTCAAGCGGGCCATGTCATATTCTTTCGACGATATCAAACATATTGTGGAACCTTACCTTGATGATTTACCCACTCATTCATCTAATTTATGAGACCATATTGGTCATTTACGAGCCATTTTTCTTAGATGTTAGTTTTACCATATCTATTTGAACCCTCACAATTTCATCTTCACTGTCGAATCAGGTCGACTCCTCAGATTCGTTGTCTCCAAAGATGGGATTAGGGTGGATCCATTAAAAGTAAAATCTATTCTCACTTTACCCCTTCCCAACAATCTGACCCAACTACAAAGTTTTCAAGGGAAATAAAACTTTCTTCATCGTTTGATATGTAATTATGCGGAACTCACTAAAGGATTTATGAGATTGTTGTAGAAAGACATTCCTTTCATCTGGGATTACACTACTCAATGTTATATTGATGCTCTTAAGCATGCCTTAACACACACCCCTCCCTTGCACCCCCCAAATTATGCACGAGACTATATCCTTTATTTGACTACCTCTACTTCCACTATTTCTATGGTGTTATCTCAAGAGGATCCTAATGGTGATGAACATGTCATCTACTATCTGAGCAAGAGTCTATCTGGTCCCGAGCTCTGATATTCACACGTTGAAAAGTTGGCTTTAGTTGTAGTCATTACTGTCCATAGATTTCGCCACTACATCATGTTATACACTACCACGGTCATTGCGGAATCAAAAACCATGTACCATATCCTAACACGTCAAGTCCTTGAGGGGGAATATTCCAAATGGATCATTATTCTTCAGGAATTTGATCTCAAGTTTTCCAATCAAAAGCTAAAAAATCATTGGTTTTTTTGTAACTAATATACGATCTTCCCTATGTTGATGAAGATAATGAGCTCATTGATTCTCTTCCTGACGAATCTTTGTTCCTCATTATCACGTCATACCCTTGGTATGTAGATATTCTTCTCTATCTCCAAAACCAACGTTTCTAGCCCGATATTTCACGTGACAAACGTCATTGTATCTGCCACCATTCTAAATGCCAACTTATCATCAACGACACTTTCTACCAATGTGGTATTGATACTGTCCTACGACGTTGTTTAACCCACGATGAGGTTGAAATCATTTTGAATGAATGTAACCTTGAAGCCTGTGGCGGTCATCTTTCTGGGATGGCTACAACCCTGAAAATCTTACGTACCATTTACTTTTGGCCCTCCATCTTCAAAGATTGTATTGAGGCTGTCAAACGATGCCCACCCTATCAAGTTTTTCAAAAAAAGGCACGTACCCACCCTTCTCCACTGCATCCCATTGTAGCCATCGACCCCTTTTCCAAATGGGTCATTGATTTTAGGCAATGTAATCCTAACTCATCCAGGGAGCACGGTTATATCATCCTTGCCCTTGATTATTTCACTAAATGGGATAAGTCAATGCCTACATTTATTAACAATATTCATACTACAACACTCTTTGTTTTTAACCACATCATCACTCTCTTTGGTGTCCCAAAAGCCATTGTCACTGATCATGGCTCACATTTCCAACAGGATATGATGAGTGAGTTGCATGTCAAGTTAGATTTTCTCCATGAAAATGAATCTCCCTACTATCCTCAATAAAATGGACTAGTTGAAGCTATCAACAAAGTCCTAAAATCCATGATCCAATGCATGGCGGGGACAAACAAACCCTCTTAGAACCTACAAATTTTCTCTGCACTCTGGGGCTTCTGCACTTTAGTGAAAAGTGCAACTGGTTTCACTCCATTCTATCTGGTATATGGTGTAGAAGTAGTATTACAAATAGAGTGTGAGATCCCTTCATTGAAACTCACTATGGAACTCTTGCCTCCTACCTCTGTTGAAGAGGAATGATTCATGTATTTAACCAAGTTGGATGAAACAGGTCACGATGTTTCTTTCCTTAACGAGACATATTAAAAATGAATGAAGAGTCAATATGACAAATATGTTCAACCTCGTGCTTTTGAAGAAGGAGACTTAGTCCTCGTTTATGACCAAGATCATGATAAGTTCGGGATAGGGAAGTTAGAACCTCTGTGGCATGAAACTTATATCATAAAACATGTATTACATAGAGTCCCCTACGAGTTAGCCAATTACATTGGAATATCTCTCAGTGAGCCCTGAAATGGGATTTACCTCAAGAAATACTATGCATAGAACATCTGGCATGTGTGCTTTGTACACTATTGTACTATATACTTTTGATTTGGTGTGTCTTTTCTCTTGCATATACAAGTTTTTTATTAGCTTCTTATACTTTGTCTTGTGATTTCATGCACAGATGAAATCTATCTTTCCCATATTTTTCAGGTTTGCGAATGGTGCTAGTCAACACACCCAAAACATTTCTTCTGCAGCTTGGGTCATTTACCACTCTGGTGAGTTGGTGAGTTCAGGAGGAATTTTCCTAGGATCAACAACCAATAACATGGCAGAATATCATGCCATCATCGAACTCTTAACTGAATGTTCCTCTCCGGGTATAACTCATCTGATTATTAACCTAGACTTGCAACTCGTGGTCTGTCAACTTAATCAAGATTATATCATTCACAAGCCTGCCTTACTACGTCTCCACCTAAGATTTCTTTGTCTTGAAAGATCGCTTGAATTTATACAATACAGACATATACTGAGAGAACTCAACACAACGTCGGATTCATTGTTAATTACATATTGGATCGATATCTTACGCATAGATACAACATTTGTAAAAATACATGAATCACATGTACACAAAAGCCTCACATAAGATAAATTCCAACATCAATAGGAATCACAAAACTCATATATATATATATGTGTGTGTGTGTGTATGTGTGTGTGTGTGTGTGTGTGTGTGTGTAATAGAAATTTTTTATTTTAAATACATCATCAAAGGGTAGATAATAGGGAAAAAACGTTGGGCCTTCATGCTCATGACATCATCATGAAATACTACAAAATATGATGAGGATCCTAGTCATCATCCTGTATCACGTTTTGCTCAGTGAAGCAAACTACTGCATGAGCCACTCGTCGAAGTAAGTGGTTTAGACTCTCACAAACTCCAACTACGTGTCTTTGCAAATGGAGAGGAACGTCTCGCCTCCTGAGAGGTGGGACACCTATGGTCAAACCTCAAAGGTTCCTCTCAAGTTCTCAAAGTCCTCCCACTACAACCTCATGCTCTACTGCTACCTGTGTGTCTCCACGACGCCCCAGTCTTGACATCTCCACCGAACATTATGCGCCTCTATCTGCATGATGAAACAAAAACATCTTTATATCTCTCATTGTACACATTAAAAACAATATAAAATATAAAAAAACAAAAATACATGACAAGGTTTATTTTCATACCTAACACATACCATTGAATTCCCTAGGAGAGCACCAAGTCTACACTAATCCAAAAGTCCACTCCAGCATAAGGAAAGTCCTCGATAACAACTAGTTGTCTCATCCACCAAACAAAGAAACCAACTTTAAATCTAAATGTGAGGGCTCATTCCCCAATCTCACAGATAAAGTGGTCCATATCTTCATATGTGGCTTGGTCTTAGCATGTGCTATCAACGTAACCTGTGGTTGAATCTAGGGAACTCGCTCCAAGAAGAAAGAAACTAGGAAATATTCATATGCAAACAGATTTTTTCTACCTGTCCTGCACTTTGATATATGTTCCTTCACATTTCTAAGGAACCCTGCACTCTAGTTAAACAACCTGGGCTCTACACATTGTAGAGAATATGAAATCTGTGATTTCGAAGCTAGATGAGTGGTAGTACCACCCTCCAATTTGGTGATGGCAAATAGAATCTACCAAAATGCCAAGTCCCTCACATATTTGATCACGATTCTCCCACCTACCAATTGCGATCCTAGTATATAGTGCTCAGCAACGTATGCCTCAGTTGGCTGAGGAGTTGGCTGATGTCCAGACAAGAGGATAGGCGCCCCTCTCCTTGAGAGGCCCATCAAAAAGTACACATCATCAATATCAATCTCGAGAATGTGTGGCCCAATGCAAAATTCATGTTCGGCATCATCCCACAAACCGATCAAGTACTCAAGTAATAGTACCTCTTTCCTCATATTCTGGAGTTTAAAGTACTTGAGTAGACCACAATTTTGCGAAGATTCCCTTGCTTGAGGGTTTTTTAAAGAGGCAATTTCATCGAACTCATGTTCGTGTTCTTTCCACTCTATCATGGCTAAACAACCAGTGAAATATGAAAATACAACCAATTAAACATCTTTGCTCAAATTTTTATGGGAGAAAGTTGTTCTTTAGCCTAAAATAAAAAAACAAATTAGTTCTACACAATGTTGCATTAAATCTACCCACAGAGAGCTATTGTTCCCTAGGCATGTGCACTAGGGTGTTGATATCTCGATCGATGCTCCCCTCATCCCTTTGAGTGAGCATCAATCTAGTTCGATGCCTAGGGATTCCCAAAGAGCCCATAACACTCTAAATATAAGCTAAAACATAAAATTAAACCATAAAAAATGTTTGGAAAGGCAAGATGACCAGCATAGTCCAGATCGAACTGAAAATGGTTGAATGCATCTCCTATACTCACAGCTCAAAAATCACCTCCCAAAGGTGGAAAATTTCATATTTAGAAGAATTTGGTAAAAATCAATTGGTAAATGAAATGCTTAACCTATTTTACTATTTGATAGGTTTTGTTTTTGTTATTTCCTACTAATATAAAGTTTTTTGGTTTTTTTTAATATTTTTAGAGGAGTTACTGATGCTTTGGGAACACAATTGTCTATATTTGAAGGTTTTTAAGAAATATCTTTTCAAAAACCTTGTGACACTGACAAGCATAATCTTTGTTCTTTCTCGTGCTCGAAAAAACATGAAAATGTAATCGAGTAGACTTTTATCACTTTTTCAGACTCATAAAGGTTACACAAAAAATGAACTTCCTGTAGTCATCTTTAATCTATTTTTAGACTCTCTAAATATGAAAAAATCGTCGAGTGACCGTACCTCCTTTCACGCGCGTTAAAAAGGTATTGAAAAGGTGTCTCCCGAGTATAAATTTATCTTTTTTTGGGACTTCAGAGACTAAAATTACGAAAAATGACAACCTTGGAGTTGCCTTAAAGACTCTCTAAACATGAAGACCCACCAATTTTTCCTTCTCTGGACTCAATAAAATCACACATTGAAGGGCCCATATGGGACCGAACCCTTACTTCTTCTAGTTCATTAAACAAAGGAAGAGGGAGTTGCCAAAGGTGAATTATATCGAGCATGTGTTATCCTCCTCGAGCTTGTAAAAACAAAAAGAGGTACTTGTCTATCTGGATGGGGGGGAAATTGAAGGAAGTAAGTCAAGTTATCTTTTAGAATTTTTACAATTCACTCTTACATTCTCCCTTGAACATGACACTTGTTTCCACCTGCATTTTGAACACTTGGATAATCCTCTAAACCTCTGCACTGAACCAATCCTATGAGTCTTTCCACTCCTTTGGGTCACTCGATGAATGTCACAACGTCCACTGCATTATGTTTCAGTCCATGTTATGTTTATGCTACAAATTCATGTGGTGCCTCAATGTTCAAGGGAAGTATTTGCCTCGAGAGTCAACCATCACAAATTTCCAGTTTCAATACCTGTGTCAGTCCATACTCATTCGATTCACCATCTGACATCTATTTCCTATCTATATTTCATGTTGATTATGGGGGATACAGTAAGGACCTTCTTTGACAAGTCTTTTCCTATCAACTTCAACACATCATCCAAGATTTAGAATTAGAAACTTGTTAGTACCTTGGGAACTGTACGCCTCAATGGCAGGGCTCCTCACCTCCGACAATAGGTTTTCATCATTGATCTCTGATTGGATGATTCCATGAATGTTTGAATTCAAATAATTTATTCACATTCGTTGGATTATACTAGGGTATCTTGGAAGTCATTGACATCATTGGATATTTCCCTCGCACTTGTTAACGGTTTACCTCAATGATCGGTATTCAAGTGATTTCTACCATGTTCGACATCAAAACATATATTCACATGGCGAGATTCGTATCACATCAAGATTGGGATGAAGACCCTAGGTTGAGAATCTACTTTGTTATTTGCTTTCCCCAGGCTATGAAGGAGATTTTTTGAGCATGTTGATATCTATATATATATATATAGATCTTATTTTCACATAGATCCACATTGTATTGGTCGGTGACTATGTTTTATCATCTTGTATCTCCACTGTGTATTTCTCATTGCTACGATAAGTTCATTTCATGGAGCTATATATCCACATTGTATCCTTGTTGGCTATACCCTTATTCAATATCATCATGGATCTACAGTGTATTTATTGGTGGCCACACCTTAAGTTCTTTGTTACTTAAGCATAGGTATGCCTGCCTTGCGTTTGAAACACATGATAACATTTGTTTGATGATTGTTTTCATGTTTTACCAGGTTCTCCAAATCCATAAACTTGCTCCGAAAATCTACAAAGCACTTCAGTCATCATCTTTCTTCTTCTGACTTCGCACTTTGGGGGGAAATATGTTACACGCCAAAATTCATCACTTCGATAATGTCACATTGTCATTGTCGCAAGTGTCACACTTTTGTCACAAGCATCATAAATGTCTCATTTTTGTTCTTCATATATCGCATTGCGAACGACACCATGGAAACACTTGATACATCCTATAGAACATGCTCGAAGGGGAAACCGCATCATTTGACAAGCTAAGAAATTTTGTTTTCCTTGATAAATTGTCATCTTAACAAAATTTTGGAATATTAGGGCTCCCCTACTCATATGCAAGGAGTGCTAGCACTCCCTGTCCATCCAGAAGGGAGCATCGCAACACTTTTTTTACATTTTTGATGGAGCACCAATTGGTTGAGAGAATCATGGGAAGAAATCCCCCTTATCTCTAAAGACAACTAGAGATGATCCAAGTTGGTTTGGCTCGAATCCAAGATTTAGGATGCATCTAAGGGATATGCCACAACTAATGGAGTCGTATCCTCAAATTATTCCAAATATAACTAAGGTGGTTGAGCCTGTCAAATCCTATAAAAGGAGGCATTCTCATGGTGAAAGGAGGAGAATAATCAACAAAAAGTATTTTCATTTTGACCATAGATCTTTCGATCAATGGGTTGGACAAGGGGGACTTGGAGATGTTGTTGCAACTACATCTAAAGATTATAAGTTTCTTGTAATGTTCTCATTAATATATGCTTGGCCTATTTCCTGGAAGTTGTGTATGGTTGCATATACTTGTCTTTTATTGATAAATTTAGTTTAAACTAATCTTAGTAGAGTAGGAAGTCTGCATTGTCTTTGTTGTCTATTGGATTGTAGATATCATTAAGGATCTTGAAGATCAAGTTCATCCTGGATTGAGTGAGGACAAGCCTCAGAAAAAAGGTACATTATACTTTCTTCATTTTTTCCCCTTCACTAGTTTAACTATATTTAAATGAATGTTAGTGTCCAATGTTAGCATCTTTCTGTCTTGGTAGTAGGGGTGTGGAATCCAAGAGGATATTCACCTATCTGCAAGGGAATTTTCCTACAACAATTGTCACTTATTTTCTTATTCTATAAATACTAACTCAACACTCTTTTCCAACATACAAACTTCTTATGTACCTAATGATGAGTAATATGTCTATGTCAAATATAATTGACAATCTGTTAATTATAACTGCCATCCCAAAACTCGAGTGAGAAGTGAAATGGGTGGACACCTCTTCTATCAACTACGACCAGACGAGAATATTTAGGAATAAAACAAGAGATTGATTCCCTGTGAGTGAATATTTCTCATGCCTTCCACTCATTTAGGCTGACAGGTTGATTTATTATCTATGTAATAACAAGTCCACAATCAATCAAAAAGAAGGGGAAGAAGAAGAAAGACAATTAAAATGGTTCCCCCAATTTTTATTAAAGGTATTAAGGTATTTTATTTAATAAGAAGTCTACTTGAAATGCTAGACTTTTGGAAAACTAGTAGATTGATTTTGTTCAAAAAAACAATTCACTATTTCAATGGTTCTCTAAAACTCTTATTACTGCATGACATTACAAAATATTCGATATAAAGTTACTGCATGAAATCACAATGCATGACATTACAAAATATTCCATATAAAGTTATTGCATGGAATTACAAAGGATTCAATACGTAGAGATGAAAAATGAATATAGACCTTCAAACATTGTGCATATGTACGTAGAAATCAAGAGATCAATGTACGATTTATGATTCTCATCAATTAGATTTTAATTTTAATACTTTGGGTTGATTTATGAGAAAAAACATAAAAAATGGAGCATTTTAATTAACTATTAATCCACTCTAGAGTCCAATGATTAGATTGTATTTTCAATAATTTGGGTAGATATATGGAAAAACTGGAGGGTTTTAATTAACTATTAATCCACTTGAGATACTAATGTAAATACACTCTAGATTCTAATGATTAGATTGTATTTTCAATACTTTGTGTTGATACATGAAAAAACTAGAGGGTTTTAATTAACTATTAATCCACTTGAGATACTAACGGGAGCATAGGCATAGTGTTTGCACTAGGAGAGGCAAGGTACCAACAAATGTAGTCCTTTAAAAACCATCCATACTAATTGTTGTCAAACATTGATAGTAATCTTGATAGTTAGCGTTCACTAAGACTAAAATTGGTCTATCAGACTTTAAGAAAAGCAAGAGATTACTTGGATTTCTTTAAATTGTTATTTTGATGCTTGAAAAACATTAACAGAAGCATTCCAATATCATTAAAGTTTTGATTATTGGAAGTTTAGAAAGGTCAATATTGTGACAAATGTTTGGAAATTGGGATCTAATTTGGGTATATGCAGGGCATTCTAGGAGAAAATGTTATTCATCTTCAACCCTCTTGGTGTCACAAAGGTGGCAGATTCTTTCTTGCCATGGTGTTTTGGGGATTGTCCAATGCCCAGTTTCACTATGCACCTCATGAGAACTAGTTATTATTTTATCAACATTGATTATCTTCTTTATGCTAGTAAACATGGAGAGATACTTTTGAAAATACAAGGAAAAGACCTTTTAGCATAGGTTATAGCAGAGGTTTCTAGTGTTACAAAATTGGCAAAAATTGTCAAAAAAACCTTTGCTATAACATTTGTTATGGATAGTGGATGTTTTTGTGGATACTATAACGAAAGTTGATTAAAACTAAAAAGATATGGGCATCCATAGGTGTTAGCATATGTTTACAAATCGTTGTGTTTGTATAAGGCACAAGAACTGGTGCGTACATACACCTACAACATCCATGGTATACACTTAACGTTAAGTACCGAGGAAGTAAAATATGAAAGCACCGGGGCAGTAAAATATTTAAGCACTGGGGATTTAACATCAAAACACACCAGGAGAGTTAAATATAATTAAGAATTGGGGATTTCTACATAGAATGAACCATTGCATTATTAATAAGAAGGCATCGATGTTGTATAAAATAATATGCATCGGTGTGTTACAGGGAAAAACACCCTGGTGCATTAAATAACAAAATAATCGGTTCTTTGCAGTAATAAACAAGAAACGATGCTTATCAATAAAACAATAGTGTCATTGTGTATCAATATCACAGATGGATCAATGCCTCGTATAATATTAACACACCGATGGCCAAATTTTTAATATAATTTTTGGGTATTAAATTAATATTGAAACTAGTGCTAATTTTTTACATAAAAGCACCGATATGAATTTCATATGAAACACACTCATCAGTTTTAATATTAAACGCGTTGATGAGATTAATAATTAAAACACACCAAGAAACATTGACCTATGATAGTGCAATTATTGTTATTTTTTAATTCCATTATTTATCAAAAAAATTGCATATATCTTATATTTTGATTAGTGAATATGGATATGATGTTTGAATTTGTTTGTTATATCATTAGATTTTGCATCTCTTCATTATAATATTTATTCATCCATATGTTTAATCAACGATGTAACATTTCACAACAACAATGGACAATGCAATAAAATAAATTAAAAGATATTTTATTATATGAATAAGATTGTCATACAAAATGGGACACATATCAATAATCTCTTTTCTTTCAATTGGGAGACCATGTCCATTACATTAAACAAAAATGTATGATTTTCATAGACAATTATTTCAAAAAAATACAATTGCAGCTTGCATTGATATCCAAATATATTGGTCATCATTCTTCATTGGAACGATTGTTAGTGCTTGAGTTACTTCCATGCCTTGGGTTATTTTTCTGAATGTTTGGTTGATTGTCTCAATTGTTTTATTCTTCTTGAAGTTCCATCTACAAACATAAAAATAAACTGTAACGAGTCTATCTACATTGGTGAGAATAATGAAAATTGAAATAAATAACATACATGAATATAAATTGAAAAACAATGTACCTGCAAAGGAATAAGTAAATTCAAGGATGGTTGTTGTAAAACAACTTAAAATATAGAAAAAAAAAAACTTAAGTTGTTATAAGGAAATAACAATTACTCACAAACTTTGCTATCAACCCTTTTCTTCCCCGGCGTCGAGTTTTATGTGCAGAATGAGTTCCATTTTCTTTTATTTTCTGTAAGAGAATATTTGAAAATTAATATTTCATGTACAATTAATTATTTGTACCTAATAGAAAAAATCAATGATTACATACATTTGAAGCATGTCGTTGTTGAGATAGATCCTCCTACAATGCAATTATGTCTAATTCTATGACCATCTCCTTGTACACTTTTTTGGACATTGCTATTGGCATGTTTTATATATCAGCTCGTTGGTCTAAGATTTTCATAATTTTCGTGAAAAAACAACATGCCAATAAACTATTTTTATATTGATATATGAAAACTAAATATCACAAAATTGATATATTAATAAATGAATACTTTGTAATATATATATTCTAAAAAAATATTTTTAGGAATATTACTTTTTGAATGATTCTTTTGTTGTTGTATGTTTTTTCTATTGCAAGTATGACAGGTTTCATTGACCATTGATCTTGAAATGCTTCATCTAGTTTAAATATAACCTGGTTCTTGAAATCATTGGATTGATTTCTATATTGTAAGTGGAAAGTACGTCTATACATTTGTTCCATTATATCTCTCATAGTTCTATAAATGTTTTCCCCCCTTTGATTAATCTCCAACACCACTCTAGATGAGCTAAGGACCAATTCATCATCATTTACATCTTCTATATTAATTAATTTTGCTTTTTTATGATTACATTTTGTTCCCTCATTGTTGGTTCTTGTATAACATTAAACATAACTGAATTAATAGATTGTTTGAAACATGTCATCTAATATTCCTAAGTATATTATTAATGAAAATTCATAAAAAAAAAAATCATATTGAATAGTATTTTTTCATTCACTTGATTCATCCCTCTTCAATTTTTCCATCAAGCGTTTACACTCTTCTTCACTTAGATTAGAAATAATATTATAGAGCTTGCTCATTTTGTGGCCCTGCATGACACACACTAACTAATACATATTATTTTAACTTACATATATTTCAACCATATTAATTTTGTATATAATTTACAGAGAACCTACCTTTCTTATTGTTCGATATGTGTCATCATTCTGTCGACTGGAACATTTCTTATTTAAACTCTTCTCACTTATATTTTTATCAATATACAACCTGTACCATTCAATACATAAATTATTATATATATTTTATAAATAAATCACATAATTTTCAGCAAAAAAAATTGTTGTAACCGGTGTGCTTTTTATATACAAAGCATTGGTATGTTTATTACATAAAATGCACCGGGGCATTCCATACAACAAAATGCACCAAATAGTTTAATTTTTTTTTTTTTAATATTTTGAGTTACAACAGTGGGATATATAGAAGACATCACAGTGATTACAATAAAAAACAAAAACATAGCAAAAAAATTAAACATTCATAAAAAACAAAACAATAGAAAAATTACACGTCGTTGAGAAGAAATTTTTTAAAAATAGCGTGACAATATTTTCTCTATTGTTTAGATGAGAACATCAGTGATATTTTAGATCAAAACATTGGCAATATTATTTTTTGCACCATATTATTTTTTTTTTTTTTTTTTTAATATGGCTTTATCGGTGTGTTCCTTATTCATAAATGCACCGGTGCGTTTCTGTCGAAACGGTGCACTCAAAAATCATAAAACATTTAAAAAAAAAGGTCAAATAGGAAATCGTTTAAATTTTATTTTTTAAAAAGGAAGACGGTTGACTGTGTTTGGGATCCAATGGAATGATTGGTCCCTTTGCATCACATGACAAACACATATATATAGAAAAAAAATCATTATATCTAAAATACCTAAAATGAAAATCCCTAATTCTGAAGTGATAGAGGGAGTTAAACCATAGGGTGAAATTTTGCATTCATGTAAGCAAAAAGAACAAGGGTTTAAGGTAATTATGGTTTATTTTATTTTATTTTTTCTTTATGTAGTGTTTTGAGTGAATCACCATACCCTTCAAATCCTTATTTTCTAAATATTTTTGTTGTTCTAAAGTATTCTTCTACTCCAGAGTGCTCCTTGATATGTCTCTCTTCCAAATCTGTCTCCTGTAAATTTTGAAAAATAATGAAAATATTAAATACCTTCCTAATATTAAAAAAAGTTTGTGGAAAAGGTTTAGAGTGAATCACTATACCCTTCAAATTCTCATATTCTAAATAATAATGTGGTTCCAAGGTATTATGCTCCTCCATAGTGTTCCTCCGTAGGTCTCTCTTGCAAGTATCTCCGCTACAAAATTTTGCAAAATAATGAAATAGTGAGTAGTATTTAAATGACTTTATGAAGTTTGATTCCCACTCTTTTTTTGATTGTTTAAAAAAAATTGTCGGTTTTTTTTTTCGGCATGAGAATGTGTTTATGTAAGATGCACCGGTGCATCCATATTACACTACGCATCAATGTGTCCACATTATTTGATTCACCGATGACATATAATTGTTTTTTACTAACAAAATCTCGAAACATGTTGTGGTTGATTTTTCAATGCACCGATGCTTATTATTAATATGTGCATCGATGCATTTGATGTTTATAAGTGCATCTTGATGCTTTTAAAGTTATTTGAACTTTTTTTTGCACTTAAAATACTATATTCATCTCAAATTATCTTTTGGGATGAATTCACGTGACTTGCAATACTACAATACACATTTTACGTTTTAAGTCGCCTTATTCTTAAAAAATGGTTTCAAAACTATATTCAAACTAAGATTGTGGTATGGTCCTTGAAATTTATTTTAGATATGTACAAGAAAATTTGCTGCTAATTTTTCTGAAACGCAGGGAGAAAACCTTATTATATGATCAAATGTCCAATTCTTCAAATTACAACCCATTCCATATTGTTCAGAGTCCATCGTGGAGTCCTCCCTTTGTATCTCTAGTAAGTTTATCTTATTTTATTTATGTTTCGATTATTTCATTGAATTTGTTTTTTATCCATGTCTATCTGAATAAAAATGTATCCAAATTTGCAGGAACTTGATTCAGAATCGAGTTCAGATGAAGAAAATATTCCAATACTGGTTCAAAAACATTGGAAGGTCTTATGAGGAGAAACATACCACAAATTAGTTGGTAGATGAAAATGGACAACCGCTTTACTCGAACAATTGTGACATTCCATAATATAACTACAATCCTTGGTCGACAATGGGAATAATTGTTTGGTATAATGTAATTTGAACAAACAAATTATTGCATTATGTTTACTAATATCATCGATGTACTAATGTTCAATATTTTTGAAATTATGACTCTTATGATGATGAACAACCTACATAGATCTTTTGTTGCACCCCACAACAATTTCAACCTGAGAGAAGGATGCAATGAAAGCACAAAGCAGAGATGAAGCATACCAAAAATGATTGAATGAACCACCTTTTCAATTCCAAATACATCCAGATTAACGAATTAGGAATGACTACAACAATTGTAGTTCTTCAGAAGTCGGCAATGGAGACAATAAAAAACAGGTTGGTATGGATGATTAATTATGGGATATGACTTCCATGGAGACAATGTTGTTCGATGCATTCCAGAATGACGAGCTAGGGATGATGCTCATATCAATGATACCATTTTCAAAAGATTAAAATATGCTTCCACCACCCCTCTCTTTGGACCTAGTTCCTGGTCAAAGTCTACCCAACTTGGGACAACAATGTTACTATTCAACATGAAAGCAAAGTTTGGCATGTCAAACACATGTTTCTCGACAATATTGAGGTAATTGAACAACAAGATCCTTATATTAACTTTGAGAAATATTTTCACACAATCAACATTAGAAATGGTTTCTTTTATAAACATTAAATGACCTTGTACATTTCTATTTCCCACTAAGTGAAAGTTATTCAAAGATAAGGTTCTTCCTAGTGATAATGTTTTTCCCGGTAGCTGCAAAGAGGCATAGCAGTTGTTGAAAATGTTGGTTGTTGAGTATATATCATATCATGCATGTCCAAATGATTTTATTCTATATAGAGGAGAATATGCAGAAAAAGAGATATGTCTTAATGTGGGCATGACAGGTACCATAAATAAAATAAAAATGGTTAATCACATGGTCCTCCTCATAATATGTTGAGGCACATGCCTATAATCCCAAGGATTCAAAGGCTCTTTCATTGCAAATAATTAGCTATGTTGCAGGGATGGCATGCCTCACATAGAAGTGAGTTGGGAGTTATGTGAATCCCAACATATTCAATATCCCTGAAGCATATAGATAATGCATGGCCAGAAAAATTCAAGGATGAAGTACGGAGTCTATGACTCAGCATAGAAATGGATGGTGTGAACCCATATTCCCTCCAAAAACCCAACTATTTTGTTTGGCCTATAGTAGTGACCAATAAAAATTTCCCCCCATGGTTGTCTGTGAAGAATGAACATCTTATGTTGGTGCTTACAGTTGCTGGTAGAAGACAAGTGAAGAATATGGATGTATACCTATTACCATTGGTATATGAATTGATGGAATTATATGAAGGGATACATGTCTATGATGTATCAAAACCCATCACAACAAAGAGGAGTTTTACATTGTATGGCATATGTGCTTACACCAAACATGATTATCCAGGCTTAGGAGTTTTCTCTGGTAATTAACATACTTGTTAATCTATTTATATATGTAACAATATTTATTCACTATGATTGATATTCTATTCTTAAATGCTAATGTGTTATATACACAATAATTTGGCAGGTCTTGTAACTAAAGGTTATCATGGATTTAAATGTTTTGGACCTTGTATGAAGGCTAGGTGGTGAAACCACCTACAAAATCCAATGTATGGTTTCTTGAGGGTATTCCTCCCAAAAGAACGTCCTTACAGAAGAGAAACATCTTCTTTCAATGGTAAACTAGAGAGAACCCAAAGGCCTACAATAATAACACAAACAAAATGGCTTAGAGAATATGAGAGAGACGAGTAAAATGAGATTACATAAATATTAAATTCAAATGGGGAGCCTATGTTAGATGATCCATAATTCTTCGACACCTATGTTGATAAATTTCCCTTTGGGATGAAAAGGAAATCTATCTTTTATGAGCTCCCCTATTGGAAACATTTTAATATTACCCACTTACTAGATCACATGCATATATTTAAAAATGTTTCATCTTATTTATGGAGGCACATATCGTCGAAATAAAGTGACACATTGGCTGTGAGGACAGATATTATTTCTTCAAAAACTAAAAAGGAACATTAGCTAAGACAAGAAATTAGAGGAGAGATTGGTCCCTCTTTGATGCCGATGTACTCTCCCCCCACAACCAGCAGGTTGGAAGGTCCACGTCGACACAGGATCTTTCCCTTACCACTGGCCCGAAGAACTCTAAATGGATCTTCTATTCCCCTATCAGGAAATTTGCACCCACTACAAACTCTCACGGGATCCCCTCTTTACACTCGGAAGATCGGACTTCGCAACTTTGTGAATGCAGTGGTCAAGCATTGGTCTCTCTAATCTCCAAAACCCAAAACAGTCAACGTCAACCTTTCTATTTTTCCTTTCGGGGTTTTCCCTATCGCAATTTCAGCGATCGTGATGTCGTGGAACTTGTCTCTCCGACTCCCGAACCCCGATTTTCCGAAACTCTGATACACTTGTGCCGTTGACTTTTCAACGCCTCCCCACTTTTGTCGAGACTTCAGACTTCGCAATATCATGAATCCTAATGCAAAAGGTTCGGGATTTCACCCCGCGAAACTCTGAAACCCGTCAACGGAGTTTGACTCCGTGTCAATGGTACACCACTTGTCCTCTTACTGATTCCGCTGTGGCCCACACAATCCCCTTAGCTTTTGGGACTTCATGATTCGGGATATTGCGATTCCTGTTGCAATGGTTATGGGACTTCAACCCATGAAACCCCGATATAGAAATCCACGTGTAAATCCAACGGCCCTTATGGCTTGGATCTATGGTCCTACTCCTCCTGAGATTAGAACCTTTTGACACTCTCGTTGTAACTCTCCTGCTTCTCTGTGAGATCTACCGGTTCACGGGACTTCACGAATTCTCTTCATAGAATTCCGACCGTCTGTCCTTCCTGATGATTTCTGTGAAATGAATCAAGTATTTATCTGTGAAAACTTGTCCACCTGCACGCAAACTTGCAACGCCTGCTAAACACTCCACGGCACAAGCTTCATGTGCTTCTCTTCGGAGATTACTCGAAGGTCCTATACCTCCTAAGCTTTCTCTCAGTGTCAAGTCTTAAAGAAGAATCTTGCGCGCACTCCTTGCGGCAACCTTCAAACACTTCCAAGTGTTGAATCCTTTCGACTCTGTGCACACCTGCAACAACAGTCTTTAAATTCTTCTCTCAGGTCCCCAACCCTGAGACTTCACTTAACCTGCACACTCCTTGCATGGCTCCTGTGCCTGACTGCACTTTTTGTGCGAATGAGAACAAAATCTTTCTCTCTTGAGCTTTCAGAGACAAACCTCTGAACACCTTGTCGACACACTCCTTGCGGACAATTCAACTACACTCCTTGCAGGAACTCTTGCTCATATCGAGAAACAATTGAAAATCATTCCTCTCCTCCTTCCTCTCAGATTTCAAACATTCAACAAGAAATCATTTATACATAGCATAAAAGCAATTTGCATCACAGAAAGAGTAAAACATTCATGAGCATAGCATTCAAATATGCATGCACAGAGAATATATGAACACCATGCGTCTTAATCACAGCTTTCTTGTATTAATCCAGAACTTATGTACATGGAGTCTGCTACACAGCTCTCTGCTTCTTTTCTATGCTCATAATACACACTAATGTTATAATACACAATGAGGGTGTCTATATCCCGTTTCCCTCTTGCGCTCTAAAACTGTCTAATCTACATATTCAATTCTACCTACTTGCATTAACTACTATAAATTCCTTCTACCTACTAAGGACAAGAGAGAATTGCTCAAGGTCCATTTACATTATACAAAGGTGCTCTTTCATAATGGCTTCATTTAATATGGTGCATCAATTTCAAGGTAATTTCAAAAATTGCACTGGCGCTTGTCCAACTGTCTTTTGCTTCCGTGCTGGCTCGTTTGATGTTGGCGATGCTCATGCATCATACTCCTTGGCTTAAAAATTTTCATGGGCTCCTATCCATGAGTTCGTGCACGGTCTGTCCATGTCTCTAGATCTCTGCTTCTCTCTCCCAACTAGCATCTTCAACTGGATGGCCCTTCCACTTGACCAAATATTCAAAATATTATTTTCGCCTGGTCTTCTTGCTCACTGTTTTGTCCAATATGTGCTCCATCTACGGTTTATCTGCAACTGGCATCTGCTTTGTCCACTGGATTACTGGCTGTTCATTTCCAGTCCCTGTTTCCTCAGCCTTATATGGGTACAAATATGAGATGTTGAATATCGGAGAAATTTTGATCCCATCTGGTAATTCAATCTCGTAAGCATTTTCCCCAAATTTCTTCAAGACCTTACATGGTCCATTTTTCTTCATCTTCAATTTATTATATGTTCCTCTCGGGAACCTTTCTTTCCTCAAATGTGCCAGAATTAAGTCACCAACCTCAAATTGAAGTTGTCTCCTGTGTTGATCTTCTCTGTGTTTATACTCCTGGCTTGAATTCAGTAGTCGCTCCTTCACCTGGCTGTGAAGTTCCTTCATCACCTCTGCGAATTCTTCTACACTAGCACTCCTAGTCACAGTCTGTTATGAATCTCTCAATTTAGAAATTTCCCTTGACTTCATGCCATAGACAATCTGAAATGGACTCTACCCTGTGCTCCTGTTAAACAAGTCATTATAAGCAAATTCTTCCTGTGGTAATATGTTGTCCCACTGGCTATGGTGCTCTGTCACCAAGATTCTCAGTAAGTCTCCCAGACTCCTGTTTACCACTTTTGTCTGTCCATCCATTTGAGGATGATAAGTCGAACTAAAAGACAAGATAGTTCCCAGCTTCTTCCATAAGTTCCTCCAAAAGTTCCCTATGAACTTTGTATCTCGATCCGAAACTATGCTTCTTGGTAAGCCATGAAGTCGAATGACTTCCTTGAAGAACAGATTCACAATGTGAGTTGCGTCACCGGTCTTCTGACATGGAATGAAGTGTGCCATCTTGGAAAATATATCCACCACCACAAAGATTGAATCAAAACCTCTTTGTGTTCTTGGCAACCCCAATATGAAATCCATGTTGATTGCATCCCATGGCCTCTCTAGTATGGTTAATGGTTGATAAAACCCCACATTTTGTTTCCTTCCCTTCGAATGCTGGCAAATTCTGCATCTGTCCACGAACCTCTTGACATCTGCTCGCATTCCTGGCCAAAAATATGACTCATTCAGCTTTGTGAACGTCTTGTCGTGACCAAAGTTCCCTACCAATCCTCAACTGTGTTTCTCCTTTAGCAAATTCTCCCTCATGGAGCACTTTGGAATACACAGTTGATTACCCTTGAACAGTAATCCTTCCTAGATCATGTATTCTGTCCATTGGCTTCTATCCCTGAGAATTGGATTCTTAGCTGCTTCATATGCTTCCTTAAAATCCTGATCATCTGCATACATGTTCCTGAGATCATCAAAACCCAACGTTTTGACTCTGAACTCCTGCAATAGCAAACACTTCCTGCTTAAAGCATCAACAAATTTGTTAGCAGTACCAGAAATATGTTTAATCACAAAAGTGAAATTCTGCATATACTCAACCCATTTGACATGTCTCTGATTCAACTTTTCCTATTGGGTTACAAACTGTAGTGCATGATTGTCACTGTATAGGACAAACTCTTTGGGCATCAAGTAATGCCTCAATTTATTCAATGATTGGATGATAGCATAGAACTCTTTTTCATATGTGGAGTACTTCACCTTTGCTTCATTCAGCTTCTCGTTGAAATATGCTATTGGCTTGTCTTCTTGACTCAAGACTGCCCCGATTGCAAATCCGCTTGCATCGTATTTCACTTGAAATGTTTTCTGGAAATCCAGCAACACCAAAATTGGTTGTTCCGTGATCTTCCTCTTCAACAGATTAAAACTCCTCTTAGCCTCTTCTGTCCAGTGAAAAGACTTGTGTCTCTTCTTCACTGTATCCATCATCACTGCGCTAATTCCACTAAAATTCCTAAAGAACTTTCGGTAGAAACTACCCAATCCGTGAAAACTTCTCTAATCAAATATATTCTTCGATGACAACCAATTCTTGATTACCTCCACCTTATCTGGATCCATCCTCAACTCATTTGCCGAAATAAAAATCCCCAAGTAAATGAGCTCTGTCTTCATGAATGAGGACTTCTTCATGTTTATCAACAACTTCTCCTGCTGTAATCTCTGCATCACTGTAGCCAAATGCTTCAGATGCTCTGCCACTGTTTTACTGTAAACTAGTATGTCATCTAAATACACAATGACAATTTTTTTGATGAACTCCCTCAGGACTTCGTTCATCAACTTCATGAAGGTACTTGGCGCATTTGTTAATCCAAATGGCATAACAAGCCATTCATACAATCCTTCATTTGTTTTGAATGTTGTCTTCCACTCATCACCTTCTCTCATGCGGATTTGATGATAACCATTTTTCAAATCAATCTTTGAAAAATACTTTGCTCCACTCAAGCAATCCATCAGATCATCCATCCTTGACAATGGAAATCTGTACCTGATGGTTATCTTGTTAATCACCCTTGAGTCAATACACATCCTCCAGCCTCCATCTTTCTTCGGACTGAGTCTGTTGGAACAACACATAGACTCAACATTTCCTTGACCAACCCTTTGTCCATCAAGTCTTGGACTTGTCTTATGACCTCCTCATTCTCTTGCGGCGTTAATCTATACGCATATTTGTTTGGAAAATCGGCTCCTAGTATGAGATCAATATGATGACTCACACTTCTAATCGGTGGCAACGAATGAGGTAATTCATCCACTACTATATCAAAGAACTCTTCCAGCAGTTCCTAAATTTCTTCTAGTAAGTCATCCACCCTTGTGCTAGTCAAAAAAATATTTGGTTTCCTGACCACAATGAACTATGGATCCTCCTTCTTCTCGACCTCTGTAAGAAGTTCCTTCCCACTCATGAGAAGTACAGTGTTGCTTACTTTCATTTTCACCTCCTTATCCTTTATTGGAAGCAACATGTGAGTCCTCCCATTCTTCTCTAGGGTGTATGTGTTCATTCTCCCATCATGAATCACATTTCTTTCATATTGCCATGATCTATCCAACAATAGATGACAAACATCCATAGAAATAACATCATAGAGTATCTTATCATTATATCCTCCTATCTTAAATTCAACTAAAAATTGTTTAGTGACAGTTACCTGATGTCCTTTTTGTAGCCACGAAACTCTGTATGGGATTGGATGATCAATCATCTCCAGCTCCAGCTTCTCTACCATCTTTGTAGAAATGAGATTATCTATGCTACCACTATCCATGATAACCTTGCATACCCTGTCCTTGGTCTTGCAAGCAGTCTGAAATTCTGGTTCTTTGGACTAAACTCTCCACCTCCTTCTTTGGTGTCAAAAGAGCTTTTTGCATCATCAATGATCTTCCGCCTTCAGCATCTTCCGCCTCAACATCCCACCTCTGTGCTTCGGTGATGTGAGCTTCTCCATTCTCCTTCTTTTTATCTTGACACTCATAAGACTTGTGCCCATTCTTTCCACATGTGAAGCATGTTATTACTCCACCTCTTCCACTTCCTCTACCTCTAGTATGAGGAAAAGTATTGTTATCAACATATTCTCCTCTCTGCTCAGTATACTTCCCTCTCTGTGAGGTTCCACCTCTCTCAGTTTGAGTCTGAGGTTTATTCCAGTCTTCTTTGGGCTTCAGATATTTATCCTGGGCAACCGATTTGCCTCTGGGCTGACTTTTGCCTCGGCCTCTTTGACCTTGCTTTTGGCTCAGCTTCTCTTCCTCTTTCAGAGCCATCTGGTAAGAATCTTCCACCGTTCGGATGGTTACCATGCTCATCTCATCTTGGATATCATATCTCAGGCCATTCATATATCTGACAACTTTTTCATCATCGCTTTCCTGATGACCTGCCCTGATGTTCAGCTTGTAGAATTCTTCAATGTATTCTTTCATTGTCATCAGTCTCTGTCTTAGGTTTTGCATCCTCCTGAACAAAGTAATCTGATAATCCATGGGGATGAATTTTTCCTTCATCTTCGCGATCATTCTATCCCAGCTTTTGATCTTCTGCTTTCCTTTGCAGCGTCTGTCAGCTTGTAGTTCATCCCACCATAATGCTGCATGTCCCTTCAATCTTGTGACAACATGCTTGACTTTCTTGTCCTCTTCGACGTCTTCATAGTCGAAGTATGTGTCCAGAGCTCTAATCCAGTCTAGAAGCTCCTCTGCATCCATATTTCCATCATAAACTGGAATATCCATCTTCTCTCTTGCACCCATTCTTGCAATAGCTCTGATCAAACGTTCGTTTGATGCATCTTCAGCTACAACTTCTTCTTCATGTTCAGCCTCAATTTCACTTTCAGAATCACTAAGATCCCCAGCACTGACTGTGCGTCTTTGTGTTGTCTCCATGTCTTTGACTCTAGCTCGTAGATCACGCATCTCTTTCTCCATAGATGGATCTGTCATCTGCCTGCCTCTTCTTCTCAGCATTTCCCTTTCTTCTGGTGGATCGGGTGTTTGCCTGTCCCTTCTCCTTGGTGGCATGGTGAATTCTTCTTCTTCTCTGCTACAAAAAGCAAAGAACCTTTCTGATCTCAGATACCAAACTGATGTTGACGTATGCTCCCTCCACAACCCATAGGTTGGAAGGTCCACGTAGTTATAGGATATTTCCTTTACCACTGGCCCGAAGAACTCTAAATGGATCTTCTATTCCCCTATCGAGAAATCTGCACCCACAACAAACTCTCACAGGATCCCCTCTTTACACTTGGGATATTGGACTTCGCAACTTCGCGAATCCAATGGTCAAGCGTTGGTCTCTCTAATCCCCAAAACCTGAAATAGTCAACACCAACCTTTATCTTTTTCCTTTCAGGGTTTTCCCTATTGCAATTTTGGCGATCGCGATGTCGTGGAACTTGTCTCTCTGACTCTCGAACCCCGATTTGCCGAAACTCCGATACACTCGTGTGGTTGAATTTTCAATGCCTCCCCACTTCTGTCGGGACTTCGGACTTCGCAATATCGCAAATCCTAATGCAAAAGGTTTAGGATTTCACCCCGCAAAACTCTGAAACCCGTCAATGGAGTTTGACTCCGTGTCAATGGTACGCCATCTATCCTCTTACTGACTCCACTGTGGCCCACACAATCCCCTTAGCTTTTGGGACTTCGCGATTTGGGATATCGCGATTCCTGTTGCAATGATTACGGGACTTCAACCCACGAAACCCTGATATAGAAATCCACGTGTAAATCCAATGGTCGTTATGGATCGGATCTACAATCCTACTCCTCTTGAGCTTATAACCTTTCGACGCTCTCGCCATAACTCCCTTGCTTCTCTATGAGATCTAATGGTTCACGGGGCTTCGTTAATTATCTTCAGAGAATTTCGACCGTCCGTCCTTCCTGATGATTTCTGCGAAATGAATCAAGTATTTCTGTGTGAAAACTTATCCACCCACACACAAACTTGCAACACCTGCTAAACACTCCACGACACAAGCTTCCTGTGCTTCTCTCTAGCTATTACTCGAAGATCCTATACCTTTTTAGCTTTCTCTTAGCATTGAGTCTTAAAGAAGAATCTTGCGCGCACTCCTTGCGGCAACCTTCAAACACTTCCATGTGTTGAATCCTTTGGACTCTGTGCACACCTGCAACAGCAGTCTTTAAATTATTCTCTTAGGTCCCCAACCCTGAGACTTCACTCAGCCTACGCACTCCTTGCATGGATCCTGTGCCTGACTGCACTTTTTGTGCGAATGAGAAAAAAAGCTTTCTCTCTTGAGCTTTCAGAGACAAACCTATGAACACCTTGTCGACGCACTCCTTACGGACAATTCAACTGCACTCCTTGCAGGAACTCTTGCTCAGATCGAGAAATAATTGAAACTCATTCCTCTCCTCCTTCCTCTCATATTTGAAACATTCAACAAGAAATCATTTATACATAGCATAAAATCAATTTGCATGATAGAAAGAGTAAGACATTCATGGGCATAACATTCAAAGATGCATGCACACAGAACATATGAACACCATGCATCTGAATCACAACATTCTTGTATTAATCCAGAACTTCTATACATGGAGTTTGCTACATAGCTCTCTTCTTCTTTTCTATGCTCATAATACACACTAATGTTACAGTACACAATGAGGGTGTCTATATCTTGTTTCCCTCTTGCGCTCTGAAACTGTCTAATCTACACATTCAATTCTTCCTACTTGCATTAACTACTATAAATGCCTTCTACCTACTAAGGACGAGAGTGAATTTCTCAAGGTCCATTTACATTATACAAAGGCACTCTTTCTTAATGGCTTCATTTAAGATGGCGCATCAATTTCAAGGTAATTTCAAAAATTGTGTTGGCGCTTGTCCAGTTGTCCTTTTCTTCCGCGTTGGCTTGCTTGTTGTTGGCGATGATCCTACATCACTCTTGGTCTTTTAAAGAAGGTGATCTCCCATGGATTTTGGAGAAAGAAGATATTTCTTTGGCAAAGGAAGTTATATTGGGCGTGAAGGTGCTTTATTTATATGGGTATTTCCTATGACGTTGCTTCACTGTGAATCAAGACCATTGTTGGGGGTTGAAATTAGATGACCATTTGAACCTTCTAAAGGTACAACATATGTCAAAAATATGATTTTATTATTTGTAATTTTTTTCTTATGCCATGGGATAAAACAAAAATTAATTTTTTAGGTGTTTAATATGTAGTTTCATTATCCTTTGCTCATGAGTGGATGTTTGAACCATGAATTCCCTCATGAAATAATGTGTTCCATATCTAAATTATCTGCATTTGTACATTGGATCACATCAAAGGATATTCATATGGATAGCATTCCACGGTGGCATCAAGAGATAGCTAAGATTGTTTGTATGTTTGATAAGGAACTACAACTGAGTTTCATGGACTTGAAGGTTCATATTATAATTCACCTAGTAGATGAGGTTGAATTAGTTGGGGTGGTCTCCTATGGTTGGATGTTTGTTTTAGAGAGGTACTTGAAGAAATTGAAAGGATTTGTTCGTGAAAGGGAAAAACTTGAGGGGTCTATGGTGGAGGGGTACATATCATATGAGTCTTTCTATTATGGCAGTGAGTACATCAAATAGATAAACAACACACTGGGTGTAGTGATTTGGGATGACGAAAGGGATAAAGACGAAATAAAAGGGGAGCTTCTCCAAACGAATGGAAAGAGGAACTTGATAAATCGTAAGTGACTTATCAATTTTCAGATTTCTACGTAGTAACTATTCACACTGAACTTCATAATGTATACTTTCATGATCTCATATGTATTATATGTTGGTTTGATTTCATGAATACATCAATGAATTCATAAATTGCTGCTATCAATAAATTCATTCTTTACAATTCGAAGGTAGCACAGCCGTGGGTCGCATTGTACAAACATAAGAGGAGGAAATGGGAAAGTGATAGGAAAGAATTCATATGGTTGAATGGTAGAATAATGCCTTATCTTGATCATTCAAAAGAAACTATGCCAATGATATGCCCCAAATGTTGGGTTGCTGACCAAGTTAGAAAGAAATATGGTGCATCAAACCATTACCCGCGTGAAGAAGAGGATGCACTAAACATAGGGATTGGTTGTAGTAACACGGTAATAATCTTTTTGTGTACATAATTTTTAACTTTGTAATGCAAATTTGAATTGTAAGTACATCTATATTAGTTTATATTTTAATGGTCGGGTTATTAGACACATATTGACACTGTGATTTGTTCATCTTTTATAGGTTCATTTGTTCCCATCTATGTGGGCATATGGACATCATTTTCACATAGAGGATGTCGATGATGGACACATGACACAAGACTGCGGAGTGGAAGTTGAGTTCGACCAATCTAGTCATGCTAGCCATCGCAATCAAAACACCATATAGGGGAAGTTAGGTTACACCGGAAATATACAAGAGATCATTCGAGTGGAATTCTCTTCTTTCCAATGTGTTATTTTTAGGTGCAAGTGGTGGGAAACCTTTGACCGAAATAATGTAAATTAAGATCGTGATAGTGGGATGATATGCATCAACTCTAAAAATATGTGGGATGAATCTAAGGAGCCTTATGTTTTTCCAAAACACTGCAACAAGTGTTTTTTTACCCAGATGTGTTGGATAGGGATTGGTGGTATGTATTAAGACACGAACCTAGACCAAAACATATTTTTGAGAAAAAGAGTGTTATCATGCCAAGAGAGGAAGACAATGAGGGTGATGAAAATAGAGATTGATATGTACATGTTTTATTTTATCTTTAATACGGTTGTTGTATATTTTTTTTATATTCTTTATTTCGCTAATTATATTGTTTTTTATTCATCTTTTGAGGGAGGAAATGTTAAGTTAATTATAACAAATCTTTGAACAATTTTAGCTAGTTAATAGTCAGTTTGATGTGTAATTTGTTTTTCTTTCAAATTATTTGTGATTGCATGGAGGGTGAAATCATGAAGATGGGTTACACTTTTGCTTGTTTTATGAGAAAAAAACTATGTTTTCACAAGTTCTTCAACTTACGACATACAAAAGTATATTTTTTATTTAGAATTTCACTTTATAGTAAAAAAAAAACTTGTGAAGATTTGTGTTAGCGTTCCAATAACTATTTTTCAAATTTTTTTAATCACGATTTGATATGTCAATTTGACAACTGTTTAATAGTATGTTCCTTAAACATGAAAGGAATGATAATGAGTTAATTTTTTCAACAACAATGTATCTATTATTAAACTTATGTTTTTAAGAAACGAAATATACTGCAACAATCTACAGAGACTCTATTTTATTATGACTATAATTTTGAATCTAACGGATGAATATTATAATTTCTAGAATTTTTTTAAGTTGACCAAGCTGAAAACATTGCAGATTTTAAACACATGTTTTTCTACACATTGTATCTATCTTAATTTTTACTTAAAACTAAAATTTAAATATACCGTTTTGAAAAGAACAGTTTAAGGATTATGAATATATTTTTTTCAAATTTTTTCACTGTATATTTTTAGAGACACCGATATTTCATTTCACCAAATGATAATGTCTGTTGAAAGTATTATGTAGTGTTTTTGAAACCAAATTATAAGAATTGAAAGTAGATTCAATTTTGAAAATGCTGGTGTCATTTTTGAAACCAAATTCTCTGTATTTGCAGGATTCCACAACCTTCGAAGTTCAATTAAGCTTGGGGAAATTCTCTGGTTTTAGTTTTCAGTCCCAAATTCCCTTTTTCAGCTGAAATACTCTTTCACTCGAAAACCTAATATTTCAGTCGAAAGACTAAAATCTAACGGAAACCGTCAAAACTGAACGGTTTCCAAGTTTTTCGGGCGAAAAACCATTCTTTCAGCCAAAAGGATATCGAGTGAATTTCGTTAGTCGGAAAAAATGAAAAGACACGTTGTATCATTTCATTTCGTGCCAAGTTGTATAAATAGGCTTTCGGCCGAACACATTTAATACAATTCATCGGATGGACAGACTTATATAAGCTTGTGGATAGGGATTTCAAAGCATTTCTATTACTGATTGCAGTTGTATTCTTTTCTTTCTTTATTTCTTCCCTCTGTTCCATAGGCTTAATCAGAGGATCGATATTGATCATGGTGGTTTTCTAGAGCACTTAAACAAAGTTTCAAATCATATTTTTAGTTTTTGTTGAATAAGGTAATTGATGTTTGTTCAAGTTTTTATTGGAATAACAATTTATATGTTGAAAGATAAATGTTGAGCATTTTTTAAAGCTGAAGTCTTTGTTGAACATATATTTTACAGATAACTATAAAAGTCAAGGAAAACAAAAGTTTTCACAAGAGAAAATATGATCGCACTCGAGATGATACTCGCCAAATCGAACAAAGGAAAGATCTTTATTGAAGAATGAAATAAGAACGTGCAAATATTCAAGAAACAAATGATGATAATGTCAATAGCGATTTTCAATAAGAAGAAATTCAACTAGGTATGCATGCGCATATGATGATCGAGCACACGACACACATTGGGACTGTATTCAGAAAGTACAGAATTCAAAGTATAAAATTCAAATTTAAAATATTGTAAATTTAATATAATTGATTGTAATTACAAATTGATGTTTTTCAAATTTTACATAAATAGTTTCATCTCATAATGTCGAAGAAGACATTGAAACGAAAATTGAAGCAGAAGACATTGAAACCGAAATTGAAGAAAAAGATGAATCACCTATAGGTATGTACATAAATTTAGATAATACAAGATGAACAATCAAATATATATAATTTAGTGAATTCATGTTCGTGTTATGTTTTTTAATATAAAATTTAAATTGAAATATGTAGGAGAATCTATCAACATTGATGATGAAATATTATAAAATGTTGATACTCACAAATTTGGGAAGAAAAAAGATAAGCATTATATAAGATATCGAACTAAGAATATGTATAGTAATTTTTTCAAAGATGAATCAGTAATAGTACAAGCTCAACTTTTACTTTGTCTAATGAAGTCAAGAAAGTTAAAAGAAGCTACATCATTATTGAGTATTCAAAAGTCAACAAAGGATACAAAGGTGACACAAAATGTCTTTAACAATATAACTAGTGTATTTAAAGATTTTGGAAAATCTCGAAAAGAAGATGTCCGTGTTGCACGAACAATGGCACAAACAAAAGTTGTTTCATCTAGCAATATAAAAGATCATTTGACACAACACATGGAAACAACGATGGGAACATCAAGAAAAACATTGCACAAACATAAAAAATTTGATTTACAAATAGATGTAAATGATGAATTAGCTTGTTGGACAGTGATTCTAGACAACCCTACAAAGATAGACTTGCATAAAATGTTAAAGAATTGACCTGTAATTGTTGGTTGGAAGAATCTCGTGTCTCACCACATACAAGGGATGTGTTGCGACGAAGAATAGCGTGAAATAAATATGAGGAACATCCAAAACATACATTTCCAATGACACAAATAGAGTTGTTTAATAAGTTCAAAGAAGAGCACAAAGAAGTTAAAATTTCCATCAATACATTTGTGCAACAAAAACCATGGTTTGTTAGACCCATCACTGTCCATGACACGTGTTGTTTTCATTATCATGTGGAGTTTGAGTTGTATTACAACACTTTTTTGGATTTTGGTAAAACTTTATGGCCAGGTTCACCTCTTCCTTCCACATTCCTTGTTTTTATATCTGAAATTCTATGTGAAAGAGAAGATGATGATTTATTTTACAAAACAAAATGTGTTGGTGGAAAGAAATGTGATTGTTGTGGGAATCTAAGTTTGTTTCATTCAAAGTATCATATTGATATGAATGATCAATCATTTTCTAATATAAGAGTCAGTTGGATGAGATATGAATATATGAGCAGCACAACTCCACATTCTTCAAATATTATTTCCAAAAGGATTGATTTGAAGGTAGATAATATCAGTGTGATAGAATTTTTGAAGAAAATTGAGGAAGAAATCTATAAATACACCAAGCATTCACATAGAGCTCGATGGAAAGATCTACAATTCAAACAATCCCGTGAAGTGTTTCCACCAGGGACAATTTTGTCTGTAGTTGATTTTGCAGAGAATTACACATTCGTTGCACAAAAAGAAATACAGAGTGAATATTATGATTATGATGATGTCATGATATTTTTCCATGTTCTATATAGACATGCTTAATGGAGTCTTTCAATCATAGAAAGCACAAACGACAATCGACATGTTATTAAAGAATAACACTTTTATATAAGTGATGATCGAGCACATGACACACATTATGTACAACATTGTTTTGTGTTAAGACCTAATATTGGATCATTACCCCTTAATTGGGGCATATTATAATAGTAATGTTATTTTATTTATGTCGGCTCTAGGCCATTAGTTGTAATTATACCTCCTAGTCTCCTATATATACCAAGGAGACATTTTCATTTTGAATCATCTTGTACTTGAATATTTAAGTGGGGTAAAAGGAGGTTGCACCCTTGAAGAGTCTTATTATATGAAATTATCTCTTTTTCAAGGCGTTGAGTACTTTTTCTGAGGTTTTTCTATGCTATATTGATATTTGTTTCTTAACATATGGTATCAGAGCTCAAGGTCTTTGGGTTTCACTGCTACATCTGAGACACCTTGGAATTTTCACTATAATTTTTTTTCTGCAATGTTTCATAAGGAATGGCTTGGAGGATATTGAGTAGATAGATGAGGGTACGTTGGTTTCAAAATTCATCTCTTGAGGCCATACACTTTCGGAGATAAACCCTGTACAAGATAGGGTTCTGGAATCATCTTGAACTAAGTCATTGTAGAATTTCCGCTATAAAAAAATTTATGTAACATTTCAGACCCTGAATGCCAGAGGCTATTTACAAAAATTAGTAAGGCATCTATGGTAAACATTTCAACTTCTGGGTCATCTTAAATTTGTAGATACACCTTGTGTAAGATAGGGTATCTAACTAGTCCTATTGACTAGTCTCAAGAAGGTGTTCCAGGTAAAACAATCATAACTTCTTCCTAGAGTATCTAAATTGAGTGGGACTAGTTTCATTGGATTGTGGACAGTTTATAGTATTTCTGGTGTGAGTTTCAGAATTTTACATTAATTATTTTGTGTGGGGCATGCTATACAAGTGATATCTCTTGGAAAAGCCAAAAATCGACAAGTTGTGGGGAGGTTACCGTAAATTCCACTTGGCACATCCAATTTTGATCAGACCTATGGCATTGCAGAGAACAAATATAAGAGAACTACATAAAACAAAGTATCATACCCAGAAGGGTCGAAAATTGGGAGATACAACAGAAGAAATATTGTCCAGCAGAATCACCTCAAAATCAAGGTTCAAAAGTGATACTTGGCCAACATGCCACCCAAAAAGGGAACTTCTACACCAAATAAACCTCCAGAAAATTTTACTTGGACTCTTGATGAGAGGTGGAGAAATGCGTAGGGACATAAATGATTTACAAAAGAATATAGTAACAAAAGATGAACTACAAGAGATGATGGAGGGTTTAAAAGGGGAGATCATGGAAGTATTGAAAAATTTCATAACAAAGAAGACACCTGAAAGTGAAAATGCATCCCATGAAATTCATGATGAGGACACGAGGAAGGTGAATCAAGAATGGAGAAACTCCAACTTTAGTTTGAAGACCAACCACATTCCTAAGATTGATATGAGGAAGTTTGATGGCAAGGACCCAATCACATGGATACTTCAGATGGAGCAATTCTTTGATCTCCATAATGTGCCACATACACAAAAGGTACAAATTGCTTCTTTATATTTAGAACCTAATCAATTTGTATGGTATCGATGGCTTTGTTCTTGCAAATCACACATCACTTGGACAAGTTTCACGGAAGAAATGATAGCACACTATGAGGATATAAGGAGCAATACCTTCTTTATCCAATTGATAGATCTCAAGCAAAAGGGTTCAGTTACCGAGCACATTGAGAACTTCCAAAGATTGAATATAAAGGTAACCGATATTCTAGATGAGCACTTCATTGATGTATTCATAGCAACTTTAAAGGATAACATTCAACATGAGGTTTGCCTTTGGGAACCCAAATCATTGGAGAATGCATTTAAGGTGGCAAGAAATGTTGAAAGTAAAATTATGGCTATGGATACTAGAAGGACCAATCCTAACATCTATAGAGAGAACAATGCTCCTTCTTCTAAAACACCTCAACCTACAAGGTTGACACCTCAACAATTGGAGGAAAGAAAAGAAAAAGGTTCATGCTTTAATTGTGATAGCAAATACAGTAAGGGATATAAGTGTGGTGAGAAGAAATTATTCTACATATATTGTGAAGAGGAAGAAGAACAAGAACAAGAACCATCTCAAGATGATAAAGTAGAAGCAATTTCGTCTAAAGAGTTGAGTCCCACAATATCGTGTAATGCATTGGTTGGAATTAGCACTCCTTAAACCCTCAAGATCTAAGGATACATCAAAAAGAAAAAGGTAATAGTCCTAATTGATTCTGGCAATACTCATAATTTCATTCACTATAAATTAGCCAAAGATCTCAATTTCTTTGTATATCCGGTGCCAGAGTTTCAAGTAATGATTGTAGATGGAGGAAATATCAATTTCTCAGGAAAATGCAATATGATCAATCTTACTATGGGGGAATATGTAATGAATATTCCAATGATTGCTATACCCATGGTTGGTGTAGATGTTGTACTAGGAATCCAATGGTTACAATCGTTAGAAACAATGGCTCTTAATTTTCAAGAACTTTTCATGAAATTTTCATTGGAAGGAAAAGAAATTGAGTTAAGAGGTATCACAGGAAAACCCGGTAAGGTGATAAGCCCTAACGACATGACAAAATTATTGAAAAAGGGGTATCAAGGCATTATTGCACAACTATGCTCACTAAATGTTCAAACATCTAAGCCATCTATTCCTCAAGATATCCAAAGGATCATTGATAAGCATTCCAAAGTATTTGAAGATATTCCCAAAGGTCTTCCACCCATTCGAAATCATGATCATGAAATTCACCTAATTCCTGGGAGTGTTCCTCCTAACATCAGGCCATATAGATACCCTTACATCCAGAAGAGTGAAATTGAGCACATGGTTGAATAAATGTTAGAGGCTGGCATTATTGGACCTAGCCAAAGTTCTTACTCTGCACTAGTGGTAATGGTATTCAAGAAAGATAGCTCATGGCTTATGTGTCCAAATTATAGAGAGCTCAACAAGATCACTATTAAAGATAAGTTTCTCATTCCTGTCATTGATGAATTGTTATATGAACTGCATGGAGCAATCTATTTCACAAAATTGGATCTCCGTTCAGGGTATCATCAAATCAGAATGACGGAAGAAGATATCACAAAAACAACATTCCAAACTCATGAAGGCCATTATGAATTTTTGGTCATGCCTTTTGGCCTTACAAATGCACCTTCCACGTTCCAAGGGTTGATGAATTCCATTTTCAAGCCCTTCCCTCGAAAATTTGTGTTAGTATTTTTTTATGATATACTAATCTATAGCAAGTCTTGGGAGGATCATGTGTGACATGTTGACAAGGTGCTACAACTGCTAAAGGAGCAACAACTATATGCCAAACCATCCAAATGTTTCTATGGAGTAAAGGAGGTAGAGTAATTGGTTCATATTGTATCTCATGAAGGTTTCAAGGTAGACCCTAACAAGATTAAGGCCATGATGGACTGGCCGATTCCTAAAACATTGAAGAATCTTAGAGGATGTTTGGGTTTGACAGGTTACTACCACAAGTTTGTTCGGAACTATGGAAGAATAGCAGCACATTTGAACAACTAAAGATTTTGAACAACTTAAAGAGGTGATGTGTAAAGCTCCTGTCTTAACCAATCTAGACTTCACAAAAACCTTTATTGTGGAATGTGATGCCTTGGGAAATGGAATTGGTGTTGTCCTAATGCAAGAAGGAAGGCCCTTGGCTTTTGAAAGTCGACCACTGAATGGAAAGGACTTACACAAACCCATTTATGAGAAGGAAATGATGGAAATACTACATGCATTGAAGAAATGGCGTCCTTACCTAATAGGTAGGCACTTCAAGGTCAAAACAGATCATGATAGTCTTAAATACTTCTTAGAACAAAGAATATCTTCATAAGAACAATAGAAATGGGTAACCAAGATATTGGGTTATGATTTTGAAATCCTCTATAAAAAGGGGAAGCAAAATGTTGTGGCATATGCAATCTCAAGAAAGGATGAATATGTTGAGGCCTTTCTCTATGCTATATCGAGCATCCAACCCGATTGGATAATAGAAGCAAGGGATGAATGGAAGAATGACGAAAAAGTGTTGACTCTCATTCAAATGTTGCAGCAGGATTCCAGTGCATTACATACATTTACATGGAAAAATTATTCACTATGGTACAAAGATCGCTTATATTTATGTAATAACTCCCAACTCAAACAAAAGGTACTATTGGAATTGCACACCCCTCCAGTAGGAGGGCACTTGGGATTTTTGAAAACCTACCATAGAGTCAAGAAGGATTTTTTTTGGGATGACCTTAAAACTGATGTTCAAAGGTTTGTGGCAGAATGTTTGGTTTTCCAACAAAATAAGGTGGAAACAATTAAGACCCCAGGTCTTTTACAACCATTATCCATCCAAAGTCAGTGTTGGGAGGAGGTTTCCATGGATTTCATCATAGGGTTACCAAAGTCTAAAGGAAAGAGTGTAATCATGGTGACTGTTGATAGACTGACCAAGTATGCACACTTTTGTGCACTCTCTCATCCCTTCAAAGCTAGTAAAGTTGCCACCACATTTATGGAGATAGTTCAAAAGCTACATGGCAGCCCAAATATTATTGTAAGTGACAGAGATCCCATCTTCACTGGACATTTTTTGACATAACTGTTTTCGTGTTTGGGTATGTTGTAACAGATTTTGAAAATTTCTGATATTACTTAGGCACTTTCGCCCAGACTATCTGCAGGAGTATCGACTGGAAACACTATTTTCAGTTTCATCTTCATACACACCTCCAGTCATTGAAATTCCTCTGTCATTTCTACTGAATAATTACTTCCTACAAAAGTTGAAAAAACATCAGCTATTGAGAAGAGAGCATGTGACTATATCGAATTAAAATGGGTTTAGGACAGCAGGAGGCCAATATATTCTTGCAAAATGTGTAAGCACTAGAATGTGGGCATGCACGTTAACCCTACACCCCAATTTTCCTTATGAAAAATATTGGTGGTAGCCTAATAACCGTAACATGCCCGACTTTGAAGGGCAACACTTCCTTACAAGAATGCAGGACCAAACACTTGTGTTTGTTGGGGATTTGTCAGGAAGGCAACAATTCCAGTCTATTATGTGCCTCATTACAGGTGGAAAAGACAGTCCAAACGTTCCAGATGGTGGAAGGATTCAGGTTTGTCTCAAATGCACTTCACTCGGCATTTCCCTGTGGAATATTACACCATGGCCTCTTGAATTGTGATGAAGCCGAACCATTCTTCATTCAGGTTACGACATCTGTGCATGTGTTCCAACTTGTGAGTGTTAGTGGAGATTATCAGGATATCCACGTAGACCTACATCCCTTGTTGTTCTTAGAGGGGGTGCTCTTAAATTAGTGAGTGTTTCCAAAAAAGTAGTGTTTAAGGATCTGGACATGTTCCTGTTATTGGTGTTCTAAAGCTGCAAATTTGTTATAGTTCCTTAAATTAAAATAGTGAGAATTTCATAGAAATATCTCATAGCTTTTAACAACGCGGTTCTCGTCGATCGAATGCGATTCTTTCCCTATAGGTTTACATTTTCATCCTGTAGGTTTGTTCGTTCCGTAGGTTCGAAAGATGCAAGCCATCCAGATTAGGTTTTACAAAATTGTATGAAATTGCCGCCTGTCTCGACGATATTGCTCATCCTCACGTTGAACATACCACTTCTTGATCACCTCCCTTTGTAGGAAATTGATATTCCGTCCAGGTTCCATCAATTGGCCTCCTTCATTGGTCGAATAAGAGGGAACTCAGAGAAGAAGGAAAGTCAGGGCTCTTCTACAAATAGATCTTTATCATATAATGCTCTTGATTACAATGGCAATTGCTACTACCTTTGTCTCCCTCTCTCCATCGCCTACAACTGTCCCTCATGGATCTGAAATTGCAGTAAAGAAATGCAACACCTCCAGTGTCTATTCAACTGACGAGTTTATTCATTGGTGATGTGCTTGGTTTGAGCCCTGTCATGACTTCGCCACCGATTTCTGCATTAAGACTTAGTCCTAAGACAAATCTACAAAGATTGAAGAAACACAGAATAATTGAAGAAGCGGAGGACAAGACTTACTGTTCAATTTACCTGAGCGATTACAGGGAATCGGAGGAGGTGAGAGTGATGCCCGATTGCGGTCACATGTTCTGCGCATTCCTCCGTGTCCTATCTGTAAATCCAGCAGGAAGGAAGAAGCAGATGAAACGTAGACAGGCTAGAGAGAAACCTCCTGAGTGAAAACAACAAATAAAACACCAACACATGCTGCATGCACGAAACACCATGAAGAGAACCAATCTCGTCATTTCAGGATTTTGATCATCATTTTTCACATTACGCTTCTTCCTCCAAAAGTCCGAAAGCCGATTCATGGTTCCATCTTTGCGCCGACGGGACAAAATTGTGTGATGAGTTTTGGCACATGACAAAAGCGTTGCGGTTAGGTTTTCAAGACATAGCTCTTTAATACAAAGGAAGAAATAGTTGAAGGAGTTGTGTTGAGAGTGGAATGATCTAGTGCAGACATTGTTGCTTTAGAGGAGCTACTTTTGCTTACTCCAACTGGCATACAATGGCATGTATTTGCTGCTTTTGGTACTTTGAAAGGAGGTCGAGCTGATTTGGCTTATAGAAAAATGCACGGAGCTAGGAACAAGTAGTGTCAAACCATTGCTGACAAAGAGATCAACATTGATCACCGGAAATCGGGTTGAATGGTGGCAACGTGTAATGTTAGCTGCAATCAAGCAATGCCAAAGATTACATCAGATGGTAGTGAAAACCCCAATAGGAATTGAGTCCATTTTACCTCGAATAGAAACGTCAAAGTATGTTATTTCTTCTACAATGCATGTCTGGGTGTAGAGGCTTTCTAGAAAATAATTAAATGTATCATTTTAAAGCGAGATGATGATAGTCTGTCATGGCACTAGGTCAGGTCCTTACCTATGATTTTCTGCATGGTGATATTTCACTGAATCAGCGAGAGAAGACTCTTGTTGGCTTTCACGAAGGGATGCTTTAACGCGCTAATTGCTACTAATGTAGCTATCCATGGTCTTGATATTGATCCAATTATTCATTATGAACTCCCAACAACTTCAGAGATTTTTGCACATGGAGGCAGATCAAATACATATACCATTATAAATAGTTCAGAAATTAGGATTTTGTTTATGCTTTTAAATTAGTTTGGATTACTGTTATGATTAGTTAAAGACAGTTGAAGTTAGTTCATTTTCAGTTAGCTATTCAACCTCCTTGAGAGAGGGAATTTATATAGAGGTTCATTCATTGTAATAAGGGGAGAGGGGGGGGAGCCTGTGGGTAACCCTCTTTGGCAGAGAGCTCCTTTTGGAACGCAGAGTTATTTTGAAAGCCCAGAATGGAGTTATACAGAGTGACATGTTGACTTGACATTATGAGATTCATCATGGTCATTTCTTTCACTATGTTCTCTTTTTTGTCATATTATCTATCTGTTTTTTTATCGACTGAATTAAAATCTATTTGGAATTCATTTTACATGCTCCTTACACACAGTTGATAAGAGTTATGTTTTCAATGGTGACTGGTCAGAATTCACTCCAGATAAGTGCTCTGTATCTAGTTATTAGCCTTCAGTTTTTTCTTCCAAACTTGTAGTGGAAATTCATCCTTGATAGATGCTTTCACTGTGATGGCCTTTTCCTTTTCTTTTTATTGTATTATATCATGATTATTTATAGTTGAAAGATAGACTTACTTTGCCTCATTTTCTACAAGTAATGCGATCACCGCTATGATCTCCTTTCTTTGGTTTTCACTTGAATCCATGCCCAATGGATTGTTTCCATGGTCCAACCCCCCAACCTTATTAAAAATCTTTTCTGATAAGAAATATGGCCTTTTTATTGTGATTATTGAATATTTCTGAGTAAAGAGCCCTTGGCTGTTGAGAGAACTATCTCTGAGTGTATTAGGTCAGAAGTATACTCAAAATCAATTTTCAGGGATTGGATTTCTGCAACCCAAGTCAAGTTTTGAACAATAAATAAATTATTTCTTTTTTAAAAATGTGCTAAGGTTTGGCTTTATTACAGCCTAGAGTCAGCTCTTGCGACAACATTTTTTAGTGTCATTGTCGTGGATGAAGGACGAAGTTATCTTACCTGGGATACGACAAAGGTTCGATCTATCTCCTTATGGTGAACATGGAATAGTCGTTCGATTGGCTGTGATTGTTCACCTAGCGACTCCTTGGTTCGTAGACTCTACATGTTTTCATTGGCAACTCCACTGGTCTTAAATGTTGAATTCCTCCACTGCTCGGATCGCTGCAAGGTGTTACATGATGAGGTTCATAATTTTTGCAAGTCATTTTATTGATGCAGGCACCTGGTATACTGTTCTTGGCACTTTATGGGAAAGTACCATCCCTAGATGGAGCCTATGTTGTAATAGATTTTGAAAATTTTTGATATTACTTAGGCACTTTCACCCAGACTATCTGCAGGAGTATCGACTGGAAACAATATTTTCAGGTTCATCTTTATACACACCTCCAGTCATTGAAAGTCCTCTGTCATTTCTGTTGAAGAATTACTTCCTACAAAAGTTGAAAAAACATCAGCTATTGAGAAGAGAGCATGTGACTATATTGAAGGAAAATGGGTTCAGGACAATAGGAGGCCAATATATTCTTGCAAGATGTGTAAGCACTAGAATGTGGGCATGCAGGTTAACCCTATGCCCTGATTTTCCTTATGAAAAATATCGGTGGCAGCCTAATAACCGTAACATGCCTGACTTTGAAGGGCAACACTTCCTTACAAGAATGCAGGACCAAACACTTGTGTTTGTTGGGGATTCGTTAAGAAGGCAACAACTCCAGTCTATTATGTGCCTCATTACAGGTGGAAAAGACAGTCCAAATGTTCCAGATGGTGGAAGGATTCAGGTTTGTCTCAAATGCACTTCACTCGGCATCGCCCTGTGGAATATTACACCATGGCCTCTTGAATTGTGATGAAGTCGAACCATTCTACATTCAGGTTACGACATCTGTGCATGTGTTCCAACTTGTGAGTGTTAGTGGAGATTATCAGGATATCCACGTAGACCTACATCCCTTGTTGTTCTTAGAGGGGGTGCTCTTAAATTAGCGAGTGTTTCCAAAAAAGTTGTGTTTAAGGATCTAGACATGTTCCTGTTATTGATGTTCCGAAGCTGCAAATTTGTTATAGTTACTTAAATTAAAATAGTGAGCATTTCCTAGAAATGTCTTGTAGCTTTTAAAAAAACGGTTCTCGTCAGTCGAACATGATTCTTGACCTGTAGGTTTGGTCGTTCCGTAGGTTTGGAAGATGCAGGCCATTAAGATTGTGTTTTATAAAATTGTATGAAATTGTTGCCTGTCTCGACAATATTGCTCATCCTCACGTTTAACGTACCTCTTCCTGATCGCCTCCCTTTGCAGGAAATTTATTATTCTTTCCAGGTTCCATCAATTGGCCTCCTTCATCGGTCGAATAAGAGGGAACTCAGAGAAGAAGGAAATTTGGGGCTCTGCTACAAATGGATCTTTATCATATAATTCTCTTGATTACAATAGCAATTTCTACTACCTTTGTCTCCCGCTCTCCATCTCCTACAACTGTCCCTCATGGGTCTGAAATTGCAGTAAAGAAATGCAGCACCTCCAACATCTATTCAACTGACGAGTTTTGTCATTGGTGATGTGCTTGGTTTGAGCCCTGGCATGACTTCACCACCAATTTCTGCATTAAAACTTAGTCCTAAAACAACTCTATAGAGATTTAAGAAACAAAGAATAACTGAAGAAGTGGAGGACAAGACTTACTGCTCAATTTTCCTGAGCGATTACAGGGAATCGGAGGAGGTGAGAGTGATGCCCGATTGCGGTCACATGTTCTGCGCATTCCTCCATGTCCTATCTGTAAATCCAGCAAGAAGGAAGAAGCAGATGAAACGTAGACATGCTAGAGAGAAACCTCTTGAGTGAAAAAAAAAAATAAAACACCAACACATGCCGCATGCACGAAACACCACGAAGGGCACCAATCTCGTCATTTCAGGATTTTGTTCATCATTTTTCACATTACGCTTCTTCCTCCAAAAGTCTAAAAGATGATTCATGGTTCCATCTTTGCACCGACGGGACAAAATTGTGTGATGAGTTTTGGCACATGACAAAAGCATTGCGCTTAGGTTTTCAAGACAGAGCTCTTTAATAAAAAGTGAGAATTAGTTGAAGGAGTCATGTTGAGAGTGGAATGATCTAGTGTAGACATTGTTGCTTTAGAGGAGCTACTTTTGCTTACTCCAACTGGTGTACAATGGCATGTATTCGCTGATTTTGGTACTTTGAAAGGAGTTCGAGCTGATTTGGCTTATAGAAAAATGCACGGCACTGGGAACAAGTAGTGTCACATCGTTGCTGACAGAGAGATCAACATTGATCACTAGAAATTGGGTTGAACGGTGGCAACGTGTAATGTTAGCTGCAATCAAGCAATGCCAAAGATTACATCAGATGGTAGTGAAAACCCCAACAGGAATTGAGTCCATTTTACCTCGAATAGAAACATCAGAGTATGTTATTTCTGCTACAATGCCTGTCTGGGTGTAGAGGGTTTCTAGAAAATAATTAAACGTATCGTTTTAAAGAGAGATGCTGATAGTCTGTCATGGCACTGGGTCGGGTCCTTACCTATGATTTTCTGCATGGTGATATTTCACTGAATCAGTGAGAGAAGACTCTTGTTGGATTTCACGAAGGGATTCTTTAACGTGCTAATTGCTACTAATGTAGCTATCCGTGGTCTTGATATTGATCCGATTATTCATTATGAACTCCCGACAACTTCAGATATTTTTGCGCATGGAGGCGGATCAAATACATATACCGTTATAAATAGTTCAGAAATTAGGATTTTGTTTGTGCTTTTAAATTAGTTTGGATTACTGTTATGATTAGTTAAAGACGGTTGAAGTTAGTTCATTTCCAGTTAGCTATTCAACCTCCTTGAGAGAGGGAATTTATATAGAGGTTCATTCATTGTAATAAGGGGAGAGGGTGGGGAGCCCAGGGGTAACCCTTTTTGGTAGAGAGCTCCCTTTGGAACGCAGAGTTATTTTGAAAGCCTGGAATGGAGTTATACAGAGTGACATGTTGACTTGACATTATGAGATTCATCATGGTCATTTCTTTCACTATGTTCTCTTTTTTGTCATATTATCTATCTGTTCTTTTAGCGACTGAGTTAAAATCTGTTTGGAATTCATTTTACATGATCCTTACACACAGTTGATAAGAGTTTTGTTTTCAATGGTGACTGGTCAGAATTCACTCCAGATAAGTGCTCTATATCTAGTTATCAGCCTTCAGTTTTTTCTTCCAAACTTGTAGTGGAAATTCATCCTTGATAGATGCTTTCACTGTGATGGCCTTTTCCTTTTCTTTTTCTGCTATTATATCATGATTATTTATAGTTGAAAGATAGACTTACTTTGCCTCATTTTCTGCAAGTAATGTGATCACCACTATGATCTCCTTTCTTTGGTTTTCACTTGACTCCATGCCCAATGGACTATTTCCCTGATCCAACTCCCCAACTTTATTAAAAATCTTTTCTGATAAGAAATCTAGCCTTTTTATTGTGATTATTGAATATTTATGAGTAAAGAACCCTTGGCTGTTGAGAGAACTATCTCTGAGTGTATTAGGTCAGAAGTATACTCAAAATCAATTTTCAAGGATTTGCTTGTTGCAACCCAAGTCAAGTTCTGAACAATAAATAATTCTTTCTTTTTTAAAAATGTGCTAAGGCTTGGCTCTATTACAGCCTAGAGTCAACTCTTGTGACAACAGGGTACTCAATTGGCTCATAGCTCATCCTATCATCCTCAATCTGATGGACAAATCGAGATAGTGAACAAATGTCTGGAAGGCTACCTTCGTTGTTTTGTCTCTGATAAAGAAACACAATGGTTCAAATGGTTAGCCTTGGCAGAATGGTGGTATAACACTTCCTTTCATACTGCAACAAAAATGACACCATTTATGGAACTTTATTGATACCACCCTCCTTCCATCACTTCTTCTCTAAAAGAAAAGTCTAAGGTTCAAGCAGTGGAAGATCACATCGAGAATCAACAACAAGTTCTCCAAATCTTAAAGGACAACCTGACCATGGAACTAAATCTCATGAAACAACAAGCAAAGCAACATCGTAGTGAAAGAAGTTTTGAAGTAGGGGATTGGGTGTTTTTAAGACTACAACCATACAAATAGATGTCCCTCAAGCAAGCCAGGAAGGATAATAAATTATCACCAAAGTAATATGGCCCTTATAAGATATTGCAAAATATTGGTACTATGGCATACAAATTGGAGCTGCCTGCATCTTCACGAGTACACCCAGCTTTCCATGTTTCATGCTTAAAGAAGATTATAGGTGACAAGATCCCAGTTCAAACTATATTTTCAGAACTTGACGAGGAAGGAAAAATCATATTGGAGCATGAAGCCATCACTGACACAAGGATTCACCCGCTGAGGAATAGATCCATTTCATAGTATCTCATTAAATGGAGGAAACTATCGACTGAAGATTTCACTTGGGAAGATGAGTCTTTTATACAGAAGCATCCAGAGTTACTCAAGCATTGCGGACAACACTTGTCTCAAGGGGAAGGGCATGTTAATCCCTAATATTGGCTTATTACCCCTTAATTGGGGCATATTATATTAGTAACGTTATTTTATTTATGTCGACTTTAGGCCATTAGTTGTAATCATACCTCCTAGTCTTCTATATATACCAAGGAGACATTTCCATTTTGAATCATCTTGTACTTGAACATTTAAGTGGGGTAAGAAGAGGTTGCCCATCGAAGAGGCTTATTATCTGAAATTATCTCTTTTTCAAGGCGTTGAGTACTTTTTCTAAGGTTTTTCTATGCTATATTGATATTTGGTTCTTAACATTTTGATAAATTTAATGATTCATTGAAAGAACATGAAATCAACTTCTATCAACATTGGATATGGTCCGATGGGTGTGCAGGCCAGTTCAAATCTTCACGATCATTCTACTGGTTATGTCATCTTGATAAAAAATTAAACATTACACATTGTTGGAATTTTTTTGAGACTGGTCATGGAAAAGGAGAGCACGACGGTGCAGGGGCATCTATAAAATGAGCACTTTGAAGGTATTAGTTTAACCCTCATGCCAATCGATTTGAATCCTCTAAACAAGTTGTTGAATGGTGCAACATGGTGCTAAGCCATGAATATAATCCGTCAAGGGATGTGCGCATGTGTGTCTATGTACAAATGGTACATGTATGTGCACAGGATATATAAATTTGAACGTGTTCAAATTTATATTCAATCTTTAATCATTTTCTTGAGAGATTTCAAGTTAAAAAGTTCTTGTCTTGTGTGGGTTTTTTTGGTATGTTGGAATCCAAGATGTAAATAGATCAATCCCATATGACACCAGTACAATACATGGGAAAAGAAAAATACATTTAGTTAAAACAAAATGTTTTCAAAATGGGTTTGCATTTGATAGACGAAATGAATCTTGTTTTTGTTATGTTTGCATAGAGGACACATCATCCATAGATATTTGTGAGAACAAAAATGTAGGATATGTTAAATCTTGGAGACATACTGAACTTAATGTAAAAGGGAAAATGTCACTTGCAAGCTCAGAGGAGATGGAATCAAATGAAACTATAGTGTCAGTTGATGGCGATAGAGTTTCTGATCTTGTTAGAGAAGGTAAAA
>ML786700.1:174356-185551 GCA_009831015.1 Picea engelmannii | reverse complement strand
ATGAACGAATAATTGAAGATGGAATACCATTACGTTGTTTTTAAACAAACTTGGCACATGTGTACATTCCATAATTTTTTATTTTTCATTGAAAGTACATTCCATATTTTGATAACTTGTTTTGACTATCTTCAAACATATTTTCAATTATGATATTTATAATACTATGTATAAAAAAACTCACTTGGGAACTGCACCCCAATTAGTACCTAAAAGTATATTGTTAATACTTACAACCTAATTAGTATAGGATTTAGGGAACTACTAATTTGTATGGAAGTGAAAGAACCATTTGGTAACTTATACCCCTATCGATACCCAAAAGTATGTCATTGGGGAATTTCACCCTAATTAGTATAGAAGTAAAAGACATGCTTGAGGAACACCTTAATTTACATATATAGGAGTGAGACAACAACTTAATGAATTTGCATGTTAGTTAGTGCTAAAATTATGTTCTTGGGATTTAAACAAGAATTAATATAATAACAAGGGAACCACTTGTGGTGCAACTTATTTGAATAAGAGTAAGAGAAGTGCTTAATTACAAATTATGACACCCCCATTAAACCCAAAAGTATGTTCTTGGGGAATTCCACTCTAATTAGGATATGAATCAGGGAATCACTTGGAAATTTATGCCCAAGTATGTTATAACCTAAATTTGTATAAGAGTGAAAGAACCAAGAATCCCTTGGGGTGAACCCTAACTTTAATATAAGATAGAGCAGAACTTAATCCTTTAGGGACATGCATTTTATATAATACATGTTCTTTTTTCAAGTCAAGAAGTGAGGTATCCTTCGGTGCAAGGGATGAAACTAATCTTAACTTAGGCATGCTCACTACTAGGCATATTTACGAGACATATTTAAGTACCTGATCCGACTAATAGACCCATCATCATATATCCTTCTAAGCATGCTCCCTTCTAACATTTGGATGAGACTAATATTTTTTAAATAAAGCATAATATTAGGGCAGCTTTATGATATCAAATTCTCATTCCATCTTGTGACTGGAAATGGCTCACATGTTAAGAAAAGTAAAATATATTTTAATGAAGTTCATTCGATGGGGTTTACTTGCTTTAGAATGTTTGAACTCATTCCCATATATGTATTATGGAGTTGTCCCCGTCGATGGGGTTTAGTTGCTTTAGAATGTTTGAACCCATTCCCATATATTATAAAAGTTTGATCTAGAAACTCTCTATTTAAAGAGAAGTTCCTTCACATCTTACGCATGGTTGGATTTGTGAGATTCTAGAAAATTCTAGTGATGGATCACCAAGATACCCACTTCTAACTTCTAAATGGAACTAACCCTTTCTCAATTATGTGCATTAACATGAAATCTTTATGATACCCAATTACATTGATAGAACCATTAATGTAACGTCTTCTAATATATACGAAGGATTCAATATCAAATTTAACCTCTACATCTAATTTAAAAAAAATAAAATTTAAAGTGTTTTTATTAATTGAATTGGTTTTTGATATAAACATTTAATGTTTCACAATTATTATATATTTAATTATTCACAATGTTAATTTATATTTAATTTAACAAAATTTTTAATATAGATGTAATGCTTTATAAATATTTTAAGTGTCACAATTATTTTATATGATAATAATTTATTTTTAAGGTCATGATATTTGTGTAGGAGATTTTGTTGTTTATAGGAGAAGAGATTCTCCCTTAACCATTTGATTGTTAAGGTGTATTGATATATATAACCTTCTTCTTTAGTTTTCACCATGACTTCCAAAGTGAAAACATGAATTTTATATTTACAGTATTACTTTTTTCTTTTTAAACATGAATTTTATATTTACCATATTAATTTATACAGAAATTTAATTTCATGTAGAGTAAAATAAAAGTTTATACACAAATTTAATGTCATGTAGTAAAACCAATTATTAATGTTGAAGAAGTATAACACTCAAACTATTTGGTGAATTCTATTCCAAGTATATTGATAGAACATAAAACAGATTTCAAAAATTAAAAATTTACAATTCAAACATGCGAAATAATACAAAATTCAAATATTGTAATTAAAATAAAATTGACATACATACCAAAAGAGTTAACTATCATCCTCCAACATACACTTTCCCACAAAATATATTGTAAACATATTTTCCACCAAGTATAACTTAGACATCTGTAAAAATAAAAATAAAAACATAATAAAAAAATAAATAACACATATTAGCATATATACTGTAACTAAATATTAAATAAACAATAAGTAATAATAACATAACCAACCACAATTAAACAAATTTAAGATCTAGTTACTCTCCAATTAAGAGTACATGATTTAAACAATTTGTAAATCTTATCTAAAATCTTTAAAAAATTTAAAAAGAAAAATTATGTTCTTGGTAAAAAACAATTGGATTATAGTTATATAATAATCTGAAAATAAATATAGAACTGTGTATGAAGAAAGTTCACAAATCTCCATATTAAGTCATTCTTCCAATGGAATACTTATCTCCTTGTGGATAATGTCTCAAATCCTTGAGGTGAAATTAACCTTTTGGATAAGGTCCCAAATCCTTCAGGTGAAATTCTCATCCCAAGTGATGTTATTGTGTTCTTAGTAAAACGGATTGTGAGTTAGAGTTAGATAATAATCTGAAAATAAATATAGAAATGTGTATGAAAATAATTCACAAATCTCCATGTATTAAGTCATGTTCTTCCAAAGAAATACTTATCTCCTTGTGGATAAAGTCCAAAATCCTTCAGGAAATTCTCCTTGTGGATAAAGTCCCAAATCCTTAGATGTACTTCTCATCCCATATGTTGTTATATGATCATATTTACACAACAATAAAATACTAATCTCCTCAGCAGTTAAATACTTCTCTTCTTCTTCTGCAGTAGTCATATAATCAAATTCCACGATGCCCTTTCAAGCTAAAGGACTCATAAATCTCCATATTAAGAAATTCTTCCAAAAAACTACTTATTATCTAAAAAAGTTCACAAATCTCCATTTTAAAAACTATTCTTATGAAATATACTTATCTTCTCTTTCTTCGGTGGAATAGATGTTCTCATATAATACTACGCCATTTTTGGACAAGAAAGCAAGGAATGCAATCGAGGAAAATTTAGAAGCTTTCTCTTTTCTGATGTGGGATAGAATTTGTTCTCAAATATTCAAACATATTCAAGCTCAAAATTAGGTCTTCATCATGATATAACCTTAAATAAGTTTGAATGTACACCATTTAAGACAATGAAAAAATTAGCTATGGGTTCTATATAATTAAAAATAATTGAGGAAAGGATAAACTATAAATTTGATAAAAGTCAAGAACATACATTTATGAATCATCCTAAATGGACACATCCTTTCCTAATATGGGTGCTTCATCAATCCCAATCTCCCTTCCAAGCACACTCTCAGGTACTTTCTTCTCCACATTAGCCTATATAACACATTTCAAATTTGAAAATTTAAAAAATTATATTCAAATGATTATATAACACAATAAATTTAAATGATACCTGTGAACTCCCACCCTCTTCAAACTCTCCCACTGAAAATTGAGACAAGCCAGCTCAAGTACCAGGAGATGGAATAGAGATTCGTGAAAAACACAACTAAGAACTAAATCTAGGATTCAATGTGTTCACAATTATACAAAATTATAAATGTTGTTGATCTCTTATTCAAAAGAGTGGAGATTGAACAACTATTAAAAAAAACATACCTGATTCAATCCATCCAAATTCAAATTTGGCGAATCAAGTCCCCTACCGACTGGAGATTCGTTTAACATATCTCAAAACTGCAATTAATGGCAAGAAGAACTTGATTATTTCTATAGAGACAAGGATATATAAATCTAGAACTCAAAGTAAACTATCATAAAATGTGTCAAAAGTTTCTCAAATAGATCACATAGCAATCTGCGATTCGGGTCATCATTCTGAATGACCTTCTTCCAACCATCCTGAAAGAATTTTGCATATTCCAAAACTTCTTCTATTGACATTACATCTAATTATGCATCTATTTTATCAGCAAATGTGGCTCGAGAATTGGCATCTGCTCTCTGAAACTTCATGCCAACATCAACACCATAAAACATAGCTTCCAAATTTTCCCCGACTGCAGTCATGGCCTCTTTGCCAACTTTTGATGTAGTCTGGAACTCTGAAATTGATGCAAATGCCCCTGTTGGGAAAGGTACTAAAGGTTGTGGAGGCCTCGACAATGCCACACTTTGATATACCCCTTTGTGATCATAAGTATTTCCTTTACCAGTCCCATAATATTTGGATGGTAGACTAGTATAATCTAGGTGCATGTGCAAGAAAAACTCTGCAAAAAAGTGTCTTGCAAAATAGTGTGGAACCTCATCGTTCCACACCAATTTATCATATGCTACCAAAAATCTGTTATATAGATGTCCGGCAAAGTCAGGGTGATTAAAATATTGCACCTTCAACATTTTCTGCTTTGGGCCCTCTTTGAAATTGAACATGGAGATGGCGTCTTCTTTTGAAACTCTGTTTTTTATTGTCTCCCATTTATCAAGACCCATCACCTCTGACTTTCGTTGCCTCATTAGATCAACAAAACTATCAGTGGTTGTCCCCATTTTCTGATATGCATCTATAATTTTTTTCACTGAATGCAAAACAATTTGCAAACTTTGTTTGCTTTCCTGAGGAAGTTCCAAGACTGCCAAATCATTTTCCAACCACTTTTGAACATCTGAGCATTGCTCAAGCATCATTGCTTTAGTATTCCCTTCCCAGGAAAGTTCATCGCCAACATATGAAGGATATGTGGATGTTGGTGTGTAATCTTTTGTTTCTTCACAACATGGCCTCCTAAATCCACCTTCACCCTTTGCACAGACATTTGAATCTTTGTGACAGACCCTCTTATTTTCGCCCCTTGATCTAAATAGATTTCCTACACACACATTTGAAATAACTTCAATATTTAACCTCACATAAATTTAAATACAACAAAATTCAACAAAAATAAACAAAATTTAAGAAACTTAGTAGAAATATTCTCTTGTCTAGAGCTATTCCCTATATTCTCAGGTGTAGGAGTATTGATGTGCATCCTATCTAAGAAGGTTGCATCTATAACACTAGTTTGAGAAGGTTTTTCAGTTGATCTATTTACAGACTCATTTGAAAATCTTCTCTGACGAAATTGTTGGTGCTCACTCAGAGTCTTAGTTGAAGAAGGAGTTCATGTTCTTCATTCTTGAGAATGCCTAAAGCGTTTGCGAGGAATGTTTGTATAATCTCGTGTCGACATCACTCCTCAATATCTATCCACAATGCAGAGTTTATCAATAAAAATCTAGAGATGTACATAAGTTCAAGTAATTAAAAATGAAGAGATAAATCAAATTTTTAAATAATCAAGCCACGGAGGTACTCACTCATTAGGAGGTGCAAAGACTGGTCATTCATCCATGAATCAATCAACTAAAAGACAAGTAAGGGGTCCATAGAAAACATGGCCGATTCTTATCCTTCACTCATCATCCATGCACAGGAAAGTAGGGCATTTGAATCTATAGGTCTTTAAACACCGAAGTGATGACCATTGATTTGGCTCCTAGCCGACTACTCAGGCACAAACTGATGACTAAAGGGATAAGTGATAGAAGATAAAACCACAAACTTTTCACAATAATCAATAAAACCCACACATAAAAGTCATTGAAATCAGAAGTTGGGTTTTCCAAGGGACTTTCATTCCACTGAGAGGTTTATCATACACAATCCACATCAAAGAAGAAGACGTAAAAACTAAACATTCAACAATGAATAAATAAACTAAAAGATAAGTAAGGGGTCCATAGAAAGCATGGAAGATTCTTATCCTTCACTCATCATCCATGCACAGAAAAGCAGATCATTTGAATCTATAGGTATATAAACACCGAAGTGAAGACCATCGATTCGGCTCCTGGATGACTGCTCAAGCAAGGACTAATGACTAAAGGGATAAGGGATAGAACATAAAACCACAATCTTTTCACAATAATCAATAAAACCCACAGATAGAATTCATTGAAATCAGAAGTTGGGTTCGCCAAGGGACTCTCATTCCACTCAGAGGTTTATCATTCACAATCCACATCAAAGAAGAAGACGCAAAAACTAAACATTCATCCATAAATCAATCAACTAAAAGATAAGTAAGAGGTCCATAGGTTGCATGGCAGATTCTTATCCTTCACTCATCATCCATGCATAGAAAAGAAGGGCATTTGAATCTATTGGTCTCTAAACAGCGAAGTGATGACCATCGATTCAGCTCCTGGACAACTGCGTAGGAAAGGAATGATTACTAAAGGGATAAGGAACATAAGATAAAACCACAATCTTTTCATAATAATCAACGAAACCCACACAAAGAAGTCATTGAAATTATAAAGTTGGTTTCGCCAAAGGAAATCAATTCAGAAAAACAATAAGCAAGTGGATTCATTAAAAGTTCCCTATGGTTGGATCCACTAAAAAAACGTATTAGAACATTTCTTTAATATTCCTTAAAAGTTCCCTATGGTTGGATCCACAAAGACCGCACATAATGTAATGCATTAAAATCCCCAAAACAAAGAGTTTAATCTTCATAACATCATATCCCTCCATGTCCAGAACCTATTTTTACCTTGAAAACAATTGTAAATCGTATGAATATTGGCTCTCGGAAAAAAATAAACCCCTTTTGAGACACTCATCAATCTTGTTTTATTATATATATGGATTTGAAGATTTGGTTTGTAGGACTTCTATATAATCATGGAGAAATGTAACAACCCTGGTTAAATAGATGCATAGGGATTATTAAGTAAATTTAATTAGATAATTAATTGTCCTAATATGGTTTTAGTTAAATAATGATTAGTATTAATAATATTAATTAATTATTTATTATTAATTAATTGTTTATAACTTTTGATTGATTGATTAATTAATTAATTAATTAATTACATATCACATTCAATGACATAGGTAATAAATTAAGGGGCTTAATAACTTTAATTTAACCCTTTTGAAACTTACGTATAAAGGAGGGGATAAGATAATAAAGGAGGGGATAAGGTAATAAAGGAGGGGGGAGGAGAGACGGTGAAGGGGGAGATATGACGGGGAAGAGTCCGATGGGAGGGGGCACTGGATTTCTGTTTGCAATATTTTTCTGGTGTGGGGAGTTTGATATTTGGAGTTTTGGTGAACCATTGCAGGGAGCACCAAGTTGTTGGGGGTTTTGGGCACGGGGGACAGGATTCCTTAAGGTATCCTGGAGCTAGGGAACTGGATAGGTTGCTCCTAGATGGTTGGGTGGTTAGTCAATTTGGGCAGAGTTTAGCACAGTTTCAACTTCATCTTGGACAAATAGAGATTGGGGTTAGCATCAGGAAGAGGTATTTTATTTATGAATTTTCTGAGTTATGTGATGACTATGTAAATTATTAGCATGTTGTTCGTAAATTTAATTCATGTTGTGGATAAATTAAATTTTTTGTTGAAAATTATATGCTTATACGATGATTATTGAACTACTCAGGCATTGAAAGAAATTTATGTTTAATTGTGTGAAATTTTTAGGCTTACATAAATTCAGGCTCCTACACATGGTATCAAAGCTTCAGTTTGAAGCACTGTAGCCTTAAGGGCCTACCTACCTACCTACCCACCCAGAAATTTAAACAACCCTAGAACCCTTTAATTAGGAATAAATCTGAGCTCCAAGCTCTAGCTCCACCTAACCTGCAAGCCAAGAACATGATTGTTTTTAGTATATATGCAGATCTATATATATATATATATATATATATATATATATTTATACATAATGCTTTGTTTTTAGTATATATGTAGATCTATATATATATTTATACATAATTCTTCCTAAATAAAGAAAACCACATAGAGTGAAATGCCAATGCTGTCAGATAATTTGTCATTCTAGAGAAGGGATAATTCCCCGGTAATGGTAGCAAAAAAGTTTGTGTTGTGTAGAAATACGAGTTTTAGGTAATGGACCTTGAAGTTAAAAGCTTCATAAGTACGCGCTACTTCAAAAATCACATTCTCAAGAAATAAATGGTTAGAAGTAAACCTATTCATATTACCAGGCTTTAGATCCATGTGTATAATCCCACTGGCATGTAGACAGTCCATTGCTTGTGCAATGTCAAGTGAAAAACTTATTGCAACATGGAGATCAATTCGATTGGGGCGTAAAGTCATCATGTATTTCTGAAGCAGTTCGGTAACTATTGCCTTGATTGGATCTTTGCATGCTCCAATGAACTGCAGTCACAAATACATGTTCTATTACAACTTATTTCTTGAACCATACCTAAACTGAAAATCACCTACAAATCATGTAAAAACAAATCCAAAACAAACTACGCAGACAACATAATTAACCACCATGCTAAGCAAGACTCCTATAAGCCAATGAAAAGATTAGGGAGGGTAGTGAATTAAAAGTTGCTCAAATGCACAAATTATTCTATACTCTACAGCCACAGAGGAGAAAATAGATTATTTCTTTGTAAAGAGAGAGGGGAAAATAAATTATTTGTTTGTAGTTGGGGAAGGAAGACCCTCCACGGGTCACTTTTCCCTTTATAGGTTCAGTTTTCCCTAATTTTCCCTGTAAAGGTTCAGTTTTCCCGATCGATGATGAACAACCACCAGAACTTGTGGTAGATTTCTGAAACATTGATGTTGAGGACCTCAAAGGTGATGTAGAAGAACTGGATGTAGCACTAGATGACTTGAATGTAGGCGTTAAAGGACAGAAGTTGACACTTCCACTAGAACTTGGAACTGAGGATGCTCTATCTCTACCGTAGTAATTGATACTGCTTGAACAAGAAACTAGGCTTGAATGTTGTGGGTTGGAGCTACTTTGAATCCTCCTTGGTCTAGACTCTATCTGCATAGGATAAATCATAAATATGATGGACTTGAGAAAGAAAGAGATGAGCTGAAATAGGAGTAAATACAACAAATAGGCATGATAGAACAAAGAGTTACCAAAAATCTGATAACTATTAATGTCAGTCACTGTAAAAATTAATCTTACTGCAATACTCGTAGTTGGGAGATGAAAAAATACCGATAAAGAACCATGATTGTCCTTTCAAATATCAAAGATTTAAGATTTGGTATTTAGCAGCTACCTAATCTCAACATAGAACAACACTATATGCAGGTGAAAAGTGTACTCCTCTCGCTTCATCAAGCCAATATCAAGCCAACCTAACAACCAAACACCCAAGCGCCACTGCCATACTAGAGACCAACATGCGAGCTATCAATCTAAGCGCCCAACATAACACAGAGCACCAAAATCACATGGAAGAGGAGATCACTTGAAGGCCTGAAAGGGGTTCACTGCACGCCATACAAATACGCCAGCACCGGCACACAACCCAGCACCCAAAGCCCATGTGAAGCCATGAGGAGGAGCCTACGAGGGTGCTAGTCATTGCACTACGTGTCTCATTAATGCGAGCGCACTGCAAAATTTTCTTTATTATTAATAAACATAAACAAAACAAAAAACAAAAAGGAAAAACATACAAAGCCCAGCCGTCGACCAAAGCAGCAGGCAGAGGCTTTAATGGTTGTCTGTGACTGGGAGATAATAGAGGCTCGTAAAAGGGATGTGCTTGATCGAGCTCGGGTGCGTGGAGAGAAGCCACCCACAGAGAATATTGTAGAAGAGAGAGGCTTACATGCTAGCATTGATGAAGAAGTCAGAAGTTTTTTGCAAGCTAAAACCTACAATGATTTGTATGAATTACAGTGTCAAATTGAATCTCAAATGCTTTCTGGGACTGCAAAAGTTGTAGAATACTGGGAGGCAGTGTTGAAACGGCTTCTGTTAAGCCCTAATATTGGCTCATTACCCCTTAATTGGGGCATATTAGATTATTAATGTTATTTATTACCCCTTAATTGGAGCATATTAGATTAGTAATGTTATTTTATTTATGTCGGCTTTAAGCCATTAGTTGTAATTATACCTCCTAGTCTCCTATATATGCCAAGGAGACATTTTCATTTTGAATCATCTTGTACTTGAACATTTAAGTGGGGTAAAAGGAGGTTGCCCCCTCGAAGAGGCTTATTATCTGAAATTATCTATTTTTTAAGGCGTTGAGTACTTTTCCTAAGGATTTTCTATGCTATATTGATGTTTGGTTCTTAACATATGGTATCAGAGCTCAAGGACTTGGGGTTTCGCTGCTACATCTGAGACACCATAGAATTTTCTCTATAAATTGTTTTCTACAATGTTTCAAAAGGAACGTCTTGGAGGATATTTATCATATGGATCAAGGTACGTTGGGTTCAAAATTAAGATCCTGAGGCCTTACACTTTCAGAGATACATCTTGTACAAGATAGGGCTCTAGAATCATCCTGAAATGAGTCATTGCGGAATTTTCACTATAAAACATTTTCTGTATTGTTTCAAACCCTGAACGTTGGAGGACATTTACAAAAATTAGTAATGTATCTATGGTAACAAGTTCAGCTTCTGGGTCATCTTAAATTTGTAGATACACCTTGTGTAAGATAGGGTATCTGACTAGTCCTATTGACTAGTCTCAAGAAGGTGTTCCAGGTAAAACAATCATAACTTCTTCCTAGAGTATCCAAATTGTGCAGGACTAGTTGCATTGGATTGTGGACAGTCTATAGTATTTTGGGTGCGAGTTTCAGAATTTTATATCAATTATTTTGTGCAGGGCACACTATACAAGTGAGATCTCCTGGAAAGGCCAAAAATCGGCAACTAGTGGGGAAATTACCATAAATTCCACTTGGCACATCCAATTTTGATAAGACTTGTGGCATTGCAGAGAAGAAATATCATAGAAATACATAAGAGAAAGTTTCATACCTAGAAGGGCCAAAAATTGGGAAATACAACAAAAGAAATATTGTCTAGCAGAACCACCTCAAAATCAAGGTTCAAAAGTGATACTTGGCCAACAAGCCACCCAAAAGGGAACTTCTACACAAAATAAGCCTCCAGAAAATCCTACTTGGACTCTTGATGAAGGTGAAGAAATGCGTAGGGACATAAATGAACTACAAAATAAGATGGATTCAATGGAAGCTAAGATGGATTCAATGGAAGCTAAG
>ML786700.1:150071-168826 GCA_009831015.1 Picea engelmannii | reverse complement strand
TTAAAATTTATATATATATATATATATATATATATATATATATATATATTTATATTTATATTTTTTGTGTGTGTTCGTTTAATTTTTTTTATTTTAGTATAAAGTATAGTTAACTATTTTTAAAACAATTAACTATTTTGACTAATTCAATTAATTGTTTTAATTAACTATCTTTAATTTAATGTAAAAATAATTTTAAGTTAATTAAATAATCTTCAAATTTTATTTTATTCTTTTTTTTAATTAAATTAACTGTTTTATTTAGTGTAAAGTTAATCTACATTAAAGTTAATTAAAATGTTAGAGGGTCCATGGGTTTTGAACCCAAGACCACCCACCAAGCAAAGTTCCTTAAGAAGAGCACTAATACCAACGGGCCCCTCATGAGTCATTATAAAATAAATTATTATACAAAAATAAATTAATAGTGATAAAATACTATCCCAAAGTATAATCTCCAATTATCCATGTTAACCAAACACTGAGTTCTGAGCCCTCAACCACCAAGCCAAGCACCAAGTCCCTCCATTCGATTCTACTAGTCAAAGCCCAACACCAAGCTTCAGTGCATCGCCTCAGGCTCACTACATCTTGCGACCACAAGTCCAGAAACAATACATAACCTCATCACATAAGCGCTAAGCTCCAATACCCAAAAACCACTCTACAATCCTCAAGACTCGCACCTGCAGCCACCAAGACACACAATTCAACGCATATGTACAATGTGCCAAGGAAATCCCACAAGTCAAGCATCAAAGGATATCCTTAGACTCATTTCATCAACATTAGGTTGGAATTCACCTTAATTAGTTGTAAATGCAAAGTATAAGGACTTATACCAAGATAAGCAGGGGGCGGGCCTCATGTGCACTAGGTAGGTAAGTTAGAGAATCGACGAGTATGGTGCAAGCTAGCATAGCTACCAGGTGAAGGAGTCAATATTTTTCTTAGGTGAATAAATCAATCTTAGATGCTTTGTCCCTAACCTAGCCACCTCCCCTAAAGAGAGTAGCATTTGTTTAAAGACAAGTAAAAAGAAACTTACGCCTAACCCTATTTTCTAGTTAAGTTGAGCAAAGGTGAAACGTCCTTGAACTCACCCTGACAAATTTGGTTGATGCAGGTTAAATCATATAGGATGGTTAGGACTCAAGGGAATTGAGGTAGGGGAGCATCATCGCAGGCACTACCAACACCGCCAGTGCCACCGCCACCATCACCTGATTTAGCTCTCATACTGCACTCGTTGGAGGCCATAAATGAGACTTTAAAGGGGCGACAACCAACAGGGATCAAAGTGGAACCCCCACCATATAGAATGGGTAATCCAGAAGCGTCAAGGAATTCAGGGGGAGGACCTCCACCCAAAGACATCACTCAAGAATTGCAGAAGATCAAACTTCCAGAGTTTGCCAGGGGTCATGCTAGTGAACATGCGAAAGCATGGTTGGAAGGCATGACAAGGTGTTTTTCGTTAAGGGAATATGCGTCCAACTCAAAGGTGAAGATAATGATTATTTAGTTAAGAGTCAGTTCCTTGAACTGGTGGGGAAACCTGGAAAGACAACTACATCTTACCCCGGACACCGTATCCCGGGAACTTTTCGAGGAGAGGTTCTGAAGAAAATATCTACCAACTTACTATGAGGAACAAAAGGTAGGAGCGTTTCATGCACTAGTACAGGGAAATAGGACCCTAGAAGAATATGAGATCAGATTTATGGAATTGGTCAAATATGTTTTATACATGGATAATGACCAACGACAGGCAGCGCGCTTCGTTTATGGATTGAACCCTAAGATAAGAGCTATGGTGCAGATGTGGAAACCGTCTTCAGTAGTGGAAGCTGTGGAAAATGCGTGTTATGGAGAGGAACACATGAACTTAATCCGAGGTACGAGACCGACCTTTCCGCATCATCTTGGATTCATGGGGAAGGTCCCTAGGACATTTTCCATGGGAAGGAGCTCAAGGCCACCTCCATATGGTAACAGAGTCACACCAAGCACAGTAGCCACAAGGATTTCAATGGAAGTGAGTGCAACATCTTGTTCATCACCAATGATGCAGGCAGGTCCATGACCATCTTAGGGAACAACTAGTAGGGGCAGGGGTTCCAGGGGAAGGAACTCGTTTAAGAGACAGTCACAGAAAAGTGCACAGATTCAATCTCGTGTTACCTGTTGGGGATGTGGAGGACCCCATTACAAGCGTGACTGCCCAGAGTTACAATCAGGATCTGTGCATAGAGAAGGAAAGTCTCTGATGGGAAGAGCAAGTAGCATCCACCAGATTTACGCAGTGGTTAATAATCGCCAGGTCGAACATCAATCCATGGTGGTGGAGTCATCAGGTACGCTAAATCATATCAATGTTAATATTTTATTTATTCTGGTGCGACAGATAGTTTCATTTCACCATCTACATTAGGAAAGAGTGGGTTCGTAGCCTACAAGCATGATGAATTTAAACAAGTCGAGATGGCTTCGGGGGAAAAACAAGCGGTAGGACCTAGTGTTGATAATTGTATAGTAGACCTGGGAGTGTGTACTACCAGGTTGAAGGTATACTTCACTGCTCTCAGGGCATATGACCTAATCATTGGAATGGATTGGTTAGAAGCTCATCGAGCTTTGGTAGATTGTTTCACAAAAAGGGTGCTCTGCTTAGACGACGAAGGAAGGCTAGTGGAGATACAAGGTGTATGGAGAAAGGTGTCATTACGCTTTATCTCAACTATGAAGGTTAAGTGATGCTTGAGGCAAGGGTGTCGACTATATGTAGTGGAAGCAGTGAATGAAAGGAAGGGACCCTCATTAGATCAGTACCCGATATTGTCAGAATTTAAGGATGTTTTTTCGAACGAGTTACCAGGGTTACCTCCTAAGAGGGAGATTGATTTTACTATTGAGATAAAACCTGGTGCAGAACCAATTTCCAAGACTTCGTATCAGATGACAGCACCGGAACTTTGTGAATTGCAAATGCATTTGAAAGAGTTACTAGACTTAGGGCTAATAAGGCCCAGTGTTTCACCTTGGGGTGCACCAGTAATTTTTGTAAAGAAGATTGATGGATCCTTACGACTGTGTATAGACTACAGGGACTTGAACCGTGCTACAGTGAAAAATAGATACCCAATGCCGCAAATAGATGACCTCTTCAATCAGATGAAAGGATCAATGGTATTATCAAAGATCGATTTGTGATCCAGGTATCATCAGTTAAGAATTAAGGAAGGCGATATCCCAAAAACTACCTTTTGAACTCGGTTTGGACATTACAAGTTTGTCATAGTACCTTTCGGGTTGACCAATGCACCACCAATATTCATGAGCCTCATGAACAATGTATTCCAGAAGTACTTAGACCATTTTGTACAAGTATTTCTAGATGACATCCTCATCTATTCCAAGAATGAAAGAGAACATGAGGAACACATACGAGTGGTGTTGTCCTGCCTTAGAGAGAACAAATTGTATGGGAAGTTGTTGAAATGTTCCTTCTTTCAAAAAGAGATCCATTGTTTAGGTCATATCATTTCCGGTGAAGGAATATCTGTGGACCCAGAAAAGGTAAAGGCCATTATGGAGTGGCCAGTGCCGAAAAATGCCCATGAGGTGAGAAGCTTCATGGGGTTAGCAGGTTATTATCAGAGATTTGTGGAAGAATTCTCCAAAATAGCGAAACCCATCACCACTTTGCAGTGCAAGGGGGGTTAGGTATGAATGGACAAAAGAATGTGATAGTGCATTCATTGAGCTTAAGAGGTTACTAACTAGTGTGCCAATTCTACGAGTGTCGGATATGGAAAAGGACTTCACAGTCTGCATGGATGCCTCAAAGCAAGGGTTGGGGGATATGCTAATGCAAGATGGAGGAGTGATAGCTTATGCATCAAGGAAGTTGATGAAAAAAGAAGAGCTATACATGACTCATGTTTTAGAGTTGGCAGCTGTAATGCTAGCTCTGAAACTTTGGAGGCACTATCTTGTGGGGAGAAACTTTGAGCTCAAAATGGACCATCAAAGTTTAAAACATCTCTTCACTCAAAGGGATCTGAATGTCAGGCAAAGGCAATGGAGTGAGTTTATGAGTGAGTATGATTTTGGTATTTCATACATCAAGGGAAAGGAAACTGTGGTCAAAGATGCGTTGAGCAGGAGACCACGTGTCTTCTCCTTGATACCCTTAAAAGTCAATCTGAGGGAATGTGTGTTGACGCAACTCCAAGGAGACAGTTGGTATTTAAGGGTTAATTAAAACCTCTAGAGTCAGAGGCAGTTAGATCCAAAGTATGAAGGATATAGTCTGGAAGTAGACAGACTATTGAGATATCGAGGAAGGATGTACATCCCTGAAAAAGGGTATATTTGAAGCATCATACTGAAGGAATCCCATAGAGAACTTTATTGTGTGAATCCGAGTGTGAAGAAGATGTACACAGACATGAGGAAGCTCTTCTTTTGGGTAGGCATGAAGCGTGATGTAGTCCATTTCATTGCCAAATGCCTAGAGTGTCAACAAGTGAAAGCCGACCACCATCACCCGACAGGCCTCCTACAACCACATGATGTTCCTATGTCCAAATGGAAAGTCATCTCTATGGATTTTTTTGTGGGGTTGCTGCTCACATATCATAGACACAATCCCATTCTTTTGATAGTTTATAAGTTAACCAAGAGTGCTCATTTTATTCTGGTTATAGATACTTATGATGTCACTAATGTGGGACGTGTGTTTGTAAGTGACGTTATCCATTTGCATGGGATACCTAAGAAGATGTTTTCAGATAGGAACTCCAAATTCACTTCTAGGTTTTGGACAAGTTTGCAGTCAGCATTGGGGACTTAGTTGAACTTAATCACAGCTTATCATCCTGAAACAAATGGGAAAACCGAGAGAGTAAATCAATTCATGGAAGACATGCTCAGGATGTATGTCATGGATAATCAAAACCAGTGGGAGAAGTACCTACCTTTGGTGGAGTTTGCCTACAATAACAGTTTTCATAGCTCCATCGGAATGCCACCCTAGAAAGCTCTATATTGAAGACCATGAAAAAAACCATTGAGTTAGGATAGATTAGAAGACTGAGTAATAGTTGGGCAATAATTGATTCAAGATATGGAAGAACAGGTGATTCAGATTAGACTGAGACTAAAGGAAGCACAGGATAGGTAGAAAATTTATGTGGGTAAACATAGGACCGAGTGAAGTTATGAAGTCGGAGATGAGGTTTTCATTCGTATCAGGCCTAATAAGAGTACCATACGGTTCGGGAAGGGGACAAAGTTGTCACCTTGATTTATAGGACCATTCAAAATCCAAGAGAAAATTGGACCCATTTCTTATCGTCTCGTACTGCCACCCCACTTGCATAAAACTCATAATGTTTTTCATGTATCTGTTTTACGTCATTATGTTGTTGATGAATCACATCAAATAAATTGGAAGGAATTGCAGGTATCGGACGTGGGAACCCTCACGGTAGAACCGTTACGCATATTGGACTGTAGAGTCTGACAACTCAGGAACCATCTGGTAGACCAAGTTAAGGTCCAGTGGGACAAGTATAGTCCAGGATCTGTTACTTGGGAAGACGACGAGATACTACGACGAGACTATCCCTCACTTTTTTGACCACTTCGAGAATATGTTTCTCGGAGGTGGGGTGTATGTAACACCACCTTTTGACTTAGACAACCAGGATTACCTGAGGTCTACACTTTTATTTTCTATTCACAGTGAAACTATTGAATGATACACTTAAAATTTTAAGACGTATGAACCTTTGTGAATGTTATATGTTATTGATGATGATGGATATAATGTGATCTACTATGTGAATGTAAATTTTATGAATGTTTGAATTTTATTGATGATAATGTATATGATGCGACATATTGTGAGAATGTAAATTTCATGAATGTTTAAATTATATTAGAATGATGTTGGATTTGATGCAATCTATTTGGTAAATGATAATTTTATGAATGCGTGTCGAAATTGAATTATTGGATATTATGAGATCTATTTTTAACTTGATAACTTTGATGTTAAGTTGTCGGCACACGAATACTGAATTGAAATGATGATTGTATGCAATTACATGATGATAATGCATAGAAATGTATGAGTTTGTGTTACAGACTAATCTGGAGGTTATGGGCTATGAAATAGCCAAGGCATAATAATGATGAAAGTGGATGGCATGAACACTGGCCGAGAAACAATATGGTATGAATACTTTTATGTGAAATTATATTGGTTTAGATGCATTGCTATGATATGTGGACCAGTGCAGGATTTCAGGTGATGAGACTGCCCAAAACCGAATAAACGATGAAAAAACTCCTAGCAACACGATGCCACTATATGTTTCATTGTAGGGTGTGGACCCTAGTTATGATTAGGAGGGGTGGAGGCATTTCCCACCGTGTATCCTCCGAAACCTGAAGTCATGGGAGGACGATGTTAGCTCACACTCCCCTAGACGTGTGATGATGACTGTCAGTTGCCTGCTCGGGAAGCTTGGTTGAGATAGAGACACTTCTGCTTAAGGGTTCTATTTGGAGTTAGGTCAATATAGTTGACGCTCCAAGATAGTTCAATAGAGGAAGGATAGGAATGAAAATTGAAGTAAGTTAGGGAGGAAGGATGAGTAGAAATAGTTGAAAATGTATGGAGATTTGTATGATGGTGGAATTTATTGTTTTTCCCTTCTAAAAAGAAAATGTGTATATATGAATATTCATAATTACGTAACTAAACCACAGTTGTCTAAATAAAAATTGTTGAAGTAGATAATTGTAATTAAAGGATTTCACAAACATTTGATTGGATTATTGTCTTTTATAAAAGAATAGTCTTGTTGATTGGAGTGGATGCATACATAAAATACTATAAGGGTGATAGTTATTGATTATTAGTACATGCACGAGACTTGTATGTACTAGCTACACATGCATTTATTGTACATGTACACTAGTATGTATGAGTTTTCTTGGCTTACTTACTAATAGTGTCGGTTAAATGTCATGAATGTGTGAACCATGTTTCTTTTCCTTTGTATCATGAGATACCTTAACTTCGGGACGAAGTTTCCTGAAGGGTGAGTGTATGTAACAACCCTGGTTAAATAGATGCATAGGGATTATTAAGTAAAATTAATTAGATAATTAATTGTCCTAATATGGTTTTAGTTAAATAATGATTAGTATTAATAATATTAATTAATTAATTATTATTAATTAATTGTTTATAACTTTTGATTGATTAATTAATTAATTAATTGATTACATATCACATTCAATGACATGGGTAATAAATTAAGGGGCTTAATAACTTTAATTTAACCCTTTTGAGACTTACATATAAAGGAGGGGATAAGGTAATTAATGGAGGGGGAGGAGAGTCGGTGAAGGGGGAGATATGACAGGGAAGAGTCTGACAGGAGGGGGCACTGGATTTCTGTTTGGCATATTTTTTTGGTGTGGGGAGTTTGATATTTGGAGTTTTGGTGAACCATTGCAGGGGGCACCGGGTTGTTGGTGGTTTTGGGCACGGGGGCCAGGATTCCTTACGGTATCCTGGAGCTAGGGAGCTGGACAGGCTGCTCCTAGTTGGCTGGGTGGTTAGTCGGTTTGGGCAGAGTTTAACACAGTTTCAAATTCATCTTGGGCAAACAGAGATCGGGGTTAGCTTCAAGAAGAGGTATTTTATTTATGAATTTTCTGAGTTATGTGATGACTATGTAAATTATTAGCATGTTGTCCGTAAATTTAATTCATGCAGTGGATAAATTTAATTTTCTGTTGAAAATTCTATGCTTATATGATGATTATTGAACTACTTAGGCATTGAAAAAAAATTATGTTTAATTGTATGAAATTTTTAGGCTTACATAAATTCAGGTTCCTACAAGAAATACTGAGAAAATTCAATTTTTTTTATAATTTTTGATCTTATAATTAATATCATAAGTAACCTATCCTATCCTCATATAATTATTTATTTCCCCATTAAGAGAATAACTAAAACTAGGTACCTAATGTACAGGCACAAGAGACTACTAACATGAAAGAAAATTTGCTACCTATTGCTTAATGGGGGTTGGCATAAATATGCCAATTCTTGGCTAAATCATTTGAGAATGGAGAAGGAGATCACTCTACAGAGCATTGATATACCATTAAAATTACTATTAAATAGAAATTCAATGAAATATCAATTTACTTCTGAAGAGTTTTTGTTAACTAGAAGGTAGTGATAAAATGTTATTTCTAACATAAAAACTCCGATATGATATGGGTTTTCATTAGAAAACGTTTCTACTATGAGTGGATATATCACTAGTGTTAGGTCACATGGCCCTCATAACATTATGATTCCTTGTTTCCTCACATAGTTCTTACCATGTTTAAATTATGCCTACATATCCAACACAGATCCAATAAGTTGTCAAATTGAAGTTATATTATATGAATATAAATATTATCAATAAGATAAGCATTGAATAACTTTGGTCAATATGTCTGATGTAATAAATGAGTATAATAATTAGTTCCCATATAAGACTCTTTTATTTCTATAAATTAGACTTTATCATCCAAAATGAAGTATTCATTATAACTATTCCTTTAGTCAAAGGGCCTCTACAATTGGAAAAGTCCACCAAAGTGGAATACATTGGAAAAGACCACCAAAGTGGGAGACTGGTTCCTTTTTGAGCAGTTTAATACACAAGTAGGTCACTCATGTCTTACATAGAGATGTGACCAAGACTCGTGACAATATGTAGGACATGTGAAGCATAGGGGGAGATTTACTTACCCATTATCATTAGGTCTCACTAGATGGTTTGAAGATGTGTTTTGTCAACCTAGTCCAAATATAAATGACTCTTGGCAATGAATATTTCTTTCTCTTGTTATTAAATGAAGAACACAGAAAAATGCAAAACTTGGCGTGAATTACATAATTATGTTAATCATTGAGTTTTTTAATGAAATTTTTGTTTGAGGCCATAACTAAGGGAGCATATATCATAGCTTGGCTTGACTCACTAACCCAAGGAATCTTGATAGCTTGGCTACTGACCATTAAATTTTACCTAAAACAGAATCAATCTATGAATAGATTGACTCATTATAGAAATACCAACATTAACAAAGTAATATATATTTTATATTCATGGAAAATATCTTGAATCTTAGTGTTGATTCTTCGTGTAAATGTTTGTGAGAAAACACTTTGAACCTAATCAATCTATGAATAGGTTGACTCATTATAGAAATACCAACATTAACAAAGTAATATAGATTTTCTATTCATGGAAAATATCTTGAATATTAGTGTTGATTCTTAGTGTAAATGTTTGCTAGCAAACACTTTGAACCTAGTTTTTAAGGATTTTGTCACTTGTGATTACTTATTTTTAATAATATTTTTTTACGACTATTGTACACTACGAAATTGTGTTAAAAAATACGATGCACTCAAGAAATAATTGTTCCATATATAGACACTAGATTATTCTTTGTTAAGTTCAATTCCATATTCACTCTTTGCAATTCAATTCCATCTTACTTATGGTTGTTTATATTTGATAAAAAAATGAATTCTACCTTTTTGCAAGATTTCTTTCAGCGCTTTTCTTTTTCATTTAAAGAGCAACAATTCCACAATACAAGTAAATTACACCAACACAAAAAAATTGTAAATATCAACATCCCTAAAAAAAAGTAAATAAATTTGTATATACTACCAAAGATCTCAAATGATGAATAAATCCAAGGGATATAGGAAAGTGTCATAAGGTATCTACAAAACTAGTAAAAATAGAGCTTCAAATGGAACTTTATGCTTTACTAGTCAATGGAATGTATATGTTATTATGTGTTCAATGGTTAATGTAGCTATGTTCTTGTGTCAAAAATATTCAAAATAGATTCTTGAAATTTATATGGAAAAGTGAAACTTATAAACTATATGAATTTTAAACATTAACTAACAAAATAATTACTTCACAATGAAAGAAAAATATTAGAACAATGACCAAACTATCATGGTTTTCCTCTAGAGAGAAAGAGCGGTGAGTGGATGGAGTTGGGGGTATAGAGAGAGAGAGACAAATATATTCTCTCTTGGTTACCAACAAATTTCCACTAGGTAAACAATTGAGTAATTTTGCTAGGTTACCAACCAAATTTTTTGTTAGAGGTTACACACACAGATATGTGCTAGAATGAGATTGTTGTTACCTTTCGATCCCCAATAAAAAATTAACTCATGAAGAGTCCTAATCAATAGTCTTCTCATGAAAATAAAACATGTCAAAAGTGCAGTTTTGTCCTAGGTGGGGTAGATACGAAATTGTCCTCTCTGACACTTGAGCTAGACCCAATTAACATATCCAATTAAAAGTCACAACTTATTACTTGACTCACCCTTTGACTTGTATTTTGAGAAGTCATTTATTTTGTAAAACTGTTTTTGTTATCAATTACTAATCTTTATTGAAATACATCTTTGTAAATTTTGATATACAAGTATATTTTCTCCACAAGTGCATGATGGAAACACAAATATGTGGAGATCAATCATGATATTAAAGGAATTTGAGTAGACAAATTAAACATTTCCTAGGAATCATAAGGAATCGTGTAAGAAGTGAAATAGTCAATTAGGTCAGAGTGCGACTAAGTACAAAGTTTTGTTGGGAAGTTCCACTAGGAGAGAACTGACCTAATATGGAAGTAATAGATTTACTAAACTATGCATAATTGACTTGAAGATCACATTGATGGACAATTAATGGAAATAATCGATGCATGTTTCTAGAACATGTCAACAAAAACCTAAAAGGTTCTAAGAATGTTTATTGGTCAATTCTTCATGTAGTATGGTCTATGAGTAGTTGAATGATTGAGAACTAAGTTGATTGGGATTCTTGGTAGAATAGCACTCAACGTTACCATGGAATAGATCGATCCTAATGGTTTCTTTGAGGGTCCATATATTAACCTCAATGAATTGACAAAATCTACAAGCGATTACAAGTCCAAAAGAAACATGTGTATGATGCATCTGCAATAAATATTGAACCAATTCATTGGCATTAGGAAGTGGGCATCAAATGACATGTAGAAGTTGAATTGATTGTTCAAGTGGCATGTAAAGAAGAGGAACAATTGGAACTGTCTCTTAGATATTGAGAGAGGGAGGTAGAAGTTTGAAGGTTACAATTGAGAAAGGATGCAATTATAGGTGATTTTTGTTTTGAGATGGTATGTGACATGGGACATTTAAAAATTTAAATGTGTGCTCCATAAGTCATTCATTAGGAATCCTCATGGAATTTATTAGTTGCAATCGTAAGTATTATAATTGATATATGACAATACAATGTAGCATAGGTCATTCTAAAGTATAATATTTTTCTAATTTAGATAAATAAATGGTGTAACCCCACAAGTAAATCTTATAATTTTTTAATTCTAATAAATGTTTGAATTTTTATTTTTAGTAATATGGGCATAAATTGAGAACAACACTATGGTATATACTAAGTTATGTTATGTAACATACTCACAAAATAAAGTGGATTGACACTTCTAAAATGTCATAATACCACAACTAAATATTATGGAAACACAGAAATATAATTATGTTTGAAAATACATTTCCTAGCTAACTTGAGAAGACGGGCTAATTTGAATAGGGCAATGTCGTGGGCACCCAACTACTTGGCCATAGGGCTAGGCCCTCACGGCCAAGTCATTACTTATATGATCTTATGTTTTGTTAAATGACAACTTGAAAGTTTTAAAATAGAAGTTATGTCAGTGTAAGATTGAAATCTCACTCAAGGGGATGTTTTGGCCTTCTGCTTTCTTGGCTTATTAGTAAATGAACATTCCATAAATGTAGCAAGCAATCAAATATGAAAAGGATTCCCCAGTCATGACACTAAATTCATTTATGTTCTTACCTAGATGATTCATGTAGCAGTTGGAGCAAGACCAATTACTGAATGATGCTTGATTCCTATTTGCATAATAGAAATATTATTCCTTTTTTGTTTGGGTGATGTGGATTTCTCGAGCCCAAGGATGCATCGAAAACATCATTCAAGAAACCATCATCTATTAATTATAAGAGTAATATATATTTAATGATTGTGATTCACATAACAAAGAGTTGATTCAATTTAAGTCTAGTTAAATTATCTGATAATAATTGACTAAATGCTAAAAATTGAAATCTAATCACTAGTAAAATAGATAGATGTGCTTTTGTAGAGAGTTGATGCACATCTCCATGTTAATTTATATTTTATTAAACACGGCGGGGACTAGATTCTTTGTATCTATATCCCTTGTTTATCTAGAACTCTAATATCAAATAGTGTGTCTTATGAGGAGTTATTATGCAATGAGTAGGAGTCCAACGTCAACAGTAATAGACATAACTGATGTTTCCATTGTATCTTTCTCTATTTTAAATGCTTATAGCGTGCATGAGAAAATGTTCCAATTTATTGTGAAAAGGCAACAGGTGTTTCAATTGGCCTTAAAATTGCAATCCCAGCTCTAAAGAGTAGTGAAAATGCAACATGTGTGCAACTGGGTGGTGAAATTGCAAAACATGGTCCAATTTGTAGAGATAATGTAACACCCATTCCTCTTGGTAGTGACAATGCAATACATGATCCAATTGGTGAAGAGAATACAACACCTATTCTTGTAGGTGATGAAAATGTAACACCTACTCCAATTAGTTGGGGATTGATGCAGGAGCATCTACACTTCAATTAAATGAGCCAGCGTGTGAAAAGAAGATACAGATGGACAAGCCAGCGAACCTCAATTTTTGAAATCTACCTTGGTATTGTTGCGCCGTCGTTTAACTAAAGGCATTCAAAGCCGGGCGCACTTGTATTATGTTATAGATAGGAAGGCATTTAAGACTATTAAGGCTGTTAGATAGAAATTTATTGTAGATTAGACAGTCACCTTTCGAGAGGGAAAACAGAGTATAAACACCCTCCCTTGTATCATTGTAACATAAGCATTATCAATTGAGAGCAAGAAAAGAGAAGAGCAGAGAGCTTGTGTAGAAACTCCATGTACAGATATTGAATTAATAGAAAATCTTTGATTCAATTCCATGGATGTGTTTGATCTCTGCGTGTTGTTGATATTATGCCTTTGCATGTTTGCTTCCTTTTATGCTTATCTATTATATGCTGCGTATGTGATTGCGTATCAGGTTCGCAACCTGAGGGAATGAGTTTCAAAATGTTTCTCTGCTTAAGCCAGGAGATTCCTGTATCGAGTGTAGTCAAATACCTCCGCATAGAGTGCGTTGAGGAGGTTAAGTAGTTGAACTTTTGTTCTCTTTTGCCTTGAGTCGGTTTGGGGTTGTGCAAACCTTGTAGGTGAGCGCAGGTTGGATATGAAGTCTCAGTAGCAAGTCTGAGAAGAGAAGGGCCGAGGCGGTTACGAGTGGGAGTGCACAGGAACCGGAAGACTTCCTCACTGTGAGAAGTGGTTGAAGACCGAGCACAGGGAGCTTGTTCGAGAAATCTCTGAAGAAGTCTGAGTTAGTAAAACCTCAGGAGGGATAACTCCTGTTTCATTGTGGAAACAGAACCGAGTGGAGTTCATACAGGACAAAGGTGACGAAGGGGAGAACCTCTTCAAGAGGAAGAGAATCGACGACTTGAGGTTGTCAAAGTAAATCAAGAAATTTCGCAGACAGTCAGATTTCAGAGGAGCTGCAAGGGAGTTAACTCGTACGCGCACAAAGGAGTCCATCCACCACTTCATATCGGCAATTCGGGGTTGACGAGTGCAAGAGTTACATGTACGTAGAAATCGCGAGGTGCGATCCCCCGATTTAATCGGAGCCGTCGATCGTTGGAAGGACAGGTGGCACGAGACCTCAAGGATTCGGGATTCAGTGTTTCAGCGTTCGAAAGGTCGAAGAGAGAACGAAGAAGTCGCGAAGGTGTGAGTTGCGAGGGTCCCACGGAGATTGTGTGGAGCACAACACGTGGCATCACGTGTTCGGAGCTCGGAGGTTGGGAAAGAAGGTCTTCGGCACCATGAGTAGCGACATCCCGAGGTTGACCGTTGACCATCGGGGATTGAGATTTCGGTGTTCGATAGCCCGAAGGCAGTGTCGCAAGCCTCGCGATATCGCGAGACCCGATCTCCCGATACGCGAAGAGAAATTCCGAGAAGGAGTATCCTGTGGGAACAAAGGCTCCCGAGGGGAGTCGGAAGAGTATTAACTCTTCGGGCCGAGTTGTTGAAGGTCTTGGTGAAGGCGACCGGGCCATTGAGGGCAGGTGGGCGTCAAGTGGTATCAGAGCCTGGAAGGGGATTCTCTTTGCTACGATAGTAGAGAGGCAGTAATGAAATTCTCCATGCCGCCCAGAAGAGAGAGGCAGTCACCTGATCGTGAGGATAGGGACGCCCTAAGAAGGGGAAGGCCGGCAGGAAATGTAGAAATGGAACGTCAGATACGAGATCTCAGAGCGACAATCAAAGATATGGAGACCACCCAGAGGCATGGAGTCGACGCAGGAGAGTTCAGCGATCCCGAGATTGAAGAGGAAGCTGGACACGACGCCTAGGAAGTCTCAGCGGAAGATGCTTCAACCGAGCGGTTGATCAGAGCTATTTCGAGGATGAGCTCGAAGAAAAAAATGGACATTCCTGTCTATGAGGGAAGCCTAAACATAGAAGAGCTGCTGGATTGGATCCGAGCGCTCGACACCTACTTCAATTATGAGGATATCGAAGAGGACAAGAAGGTAAAGCATGCCGTCACGAAGCTGAAGGGACATGCAGCATTATGGTGGGACGAGCTGCAAGCAGACAGACGTTCAAAAGGAAAACAGAAGATCAAGAGCTGGGATCGGATGATCGCCAAGATGAAGGTGAAGTTCATTCCAAGAGACTACCATATCACTCTGTTCAGGCGCATGCAGAACCTGAGGCAGAAGTTGATGACGGTGAAAGAGTACACCGAGGAGTTCTACAGGCTCAACATTCGAGCTGGTCATCGAGAGAGTGATGACGAAAAGGTGGCGAGGTATCTGAATGGTCTTAGGTATGACATTCAGGATGAGCTGAGCATGGTTGCCATCCGCACAGTTGAGGATGTGTACCAAATGGCTCTGAAAGCCGAAGAAAAGTTGAGCCGCAAGCAGGGACAGCGAGGGCGGGGCAGGAGCCAGCCCAGGGGCAAGGTGGTTGCCCAGAAGGAATTTCAAAAGCCCAAGGAGGATTGGAAAAGACCTCAGGGAAAGGCTGAAAGAGGTGGAACCTCACAGTAGAGGCAGCAAAATTTTGAGGCAAGGAGACAGCAAGAGGATCAGCACGGAGGCTATGCTGATGTCAATACATTTCCTCGTACCCGAGGTAGAGAAAGAGGCAGAGGGGGAATTATCACATGTTTAACATGTGGTAAATACGGTCATAAAGCCGTTGACTGTCCAGAGAGGAAGATGGATAGAGGAGGAAAAGCTCACGTCGCTGAGGCACAGAGGCATGACGTGGAGGATGAAGACACTGAAAGTGGGAATTCACTGACAGTGCATAAGGTTCTCTTGAAACCTGAGAAAGAGGTGGACACAGCTCATAGATGCCGACTGTTCCGAACGACTTGTAAGACCCAGGGCTGGAAATGCAAGGTTATAGTGGACAGTGGGAGCACCGATAATCTCGTTTCGACCGAGATGGTGGAGAAACTGGAATTGAAAACGAACCAACACCCAAGTCCTTACAAGGTGACGTGGCTGCAGAAAGGACACCAGGTATGTGTTACGAAACAATGCTTGGTAAATTTTAAAATAGGTGATTATAAGGATGAGATTTTATGTGATGTCATTCCCATGGATGTCTGTCATGTTTTATTGGGGAGACCATGGTAGTATGATAGACATGTGGTTCATGATGGGAGGATGAACACCTACACCCTGGAGAAGGATGGGAAAACACATATGTTGCTGCCGACGAAAGATAAAGAAGTGAGACCATAGGTTAGCAGCACAATACTCCTCATGAGTGGGAAAGAGCTTCTCATAGAGCTGGAGAAGGATGAGGATCCACAGTTCTTTGTTGTCAGGAAGCTGAGGGTTGTTCTAAAAAGCACAAAAGTGGATGACTTGCCGGAGGAGATTCAGAAACTGCTGGGAGAGTTCGCTGATATCATCGTGGACGAACTACCTCGTTCGTTGCCACCGATGAGGAGTGTGAGTCACCACGTTGACCTCATACCCGGAGCAAGCCTACCTAACAAGGCAGCGTACAGGTTGACACCTCAAGAGAACGAGGAAGTCAAAAGGCAGGTTCAGGATCTGCAGGATAAGGGACTAGTGAGAGAGAGTCTTAGTCCGTGTGTTGTTCCGACAGTATTGAGTCCGAAGAAGGATGGAGGCTGGAGAATGTGTACAGACTCCAGGGCTATAAATAAGATCACCATCAGGTATAGGTTTCCACTGTCGAGAATGGATGACTTGATGGATTGCCTGAGTGGGGAAAACTATTTTTCCAAGATTGATCTCAAGAGCGGATATCATCAGATCCGGATGAGAGAGGGAGATGAGTGGAAAACAACGTTCAAGACAAACGAGGGTTTGTACGAATGGTTGGTCATGCCGTTTGGGCTGACAAACGCACCAAGCACTTTTATGATTCTGATGAATGAATTCCTGCGGGAATTCATTGGCAAATTTGTGGTCGTATACTTGGATGACATATTAATTTTCAGCAAGACCAAGGCTGAACACTTGAGGCATTTGGCCATGGTGATGAGGAGAGTGTAGCAGGAGAAGTTGTTGATCAATTTGAAGAAGCGTTCCTTCATGCAGACATAACTCATTTATTTGGGTTTTGTAATTTCGGCTAACGAATTGAAGATGGATCCTGAGAAAGTGAATGTAATCAGAAATTGGCCATCGCCGAGAAATGTTTTCAAGGTAAGGAGCTTTCACGGTTTAGCAAGCTTCTACAGGAAATTCATTCAGAATTTTAGTGGAATCAGTGCCGCAATGATGGACACTGTGAAAAAGCGGCATAAAATTTTTCAGTGGACGACTGAGGCTGAAAGGAGCTTCAATTTGTTGAAGCGAAAGATTACTGAGCAACCAGTGTTGGTGCTGCCAGATTTTCAAAAGACCTTCCAAGTGCAGTGTGATGCCAGTGGGTATGCTGTTGGAGGGGTTTTAAGTCAGGATGACAGGCCTGTAGCATATTACAATGAGAAGTTGGATGATGCCAAGTTAAAGTACTCCACGTACGACAAAGAGTTCTATGCCATCATACAGGCATTGAAGAAGTGGAGGCATTATCTTATACCCAAAGAATTTGTGTTGTACAATGATAAGCATGCATTGCAATTCGTAAGTCAGCAGGAGAAGCTGAATCAAAAGCATGCGAAGTGGGTAGAGTACATGCAAAATTTTACATTCGTGATCAAGCATATTTCGGGGACTACCAACAAGGTAGCTGATGCCTTGAGCAGGAAGTGCTTATTGCTGCAGGAGTTCAGGGTCAAGACTTTGGGCTTTGAAAACCTGAAGGATATGTATGTAGGTGATGCAGACTTTGGCGAGGCATACGAAGCAACCGAGAACCCATTTCTCAGAGACAGGAGTCCATGAATAGATTTCCTGATCCAGGACAGATTTCTATTTCGGGGAAATCAGCTCTGCATTCCATATTGCTCTATGAGAGAGAATTTGGTGAAGGAGAAGCACAGTGGAGGCTTAGCAGGTCATTTCGGGCATGACAAAACATTCGCCAAGATGAGCGAATCGTATTATTGGCCAGGCATGCGCACAGATGTAAAGCGATTTGTTGACAGGTGCAGGATATGTCAACACGCGAAGGGTCGAAAGCAGAACACAGGATTATATCAACCGTTGCCTATACCCGAAAGGCCATGGGAAGCCATTAGCATGGACTTTGTGTTGGGATTACCGAGAACTCAGCGAGGAGTTGATTCTATTTTTGTGGTGGTATACAGGTTCTTGAAGATGGCGCATTTCATTCCGCTCCATAAGACAAGCGATGCAACCCACATCACCAATTTATTTTTCAAAGAGATTGTAAGATTGCATGGATTACCGAGAAGCATAGTCTTGGATCAGGATACGAAGTTCATAGGTAATTTTTGGAGGACGCTATGGAAGAAGCTGGGAACGGATTTGGCATTCAGTTCTGCCTACCATCCGCAGACAGATGGGCAGACGGAAGTAGTCAACAGAAGCTTGGGGGATCTGTTAAGGAGCCTGGTGACGGAGCATCACAGCAGTTGGGATCAGATCTTACCACAGGCGGAATTCACGTACAACGATTCAGTGAATCGAAGTACAGGTAAGAGCCCGTTCCAAATTTTGTATGGGACACAGCCGAGAGGAGTGTCTGAGCTCAGAGAACTAGAGAAGGCTGAGACTAGCAGTGCCATGGCTGAAGAATTCGCTGAGGCGATGAAAGAACTTCACACGGAGGTTAAGCAGCGATTGCAAAAGACGAATCAAGAGTATAAGCGCAGAGCTGACCAGAGAAAGAGGTAGCTTCAGTTCGAAGTTGGGGATATGGTTCTGGCGCACCTGAGGAAAGAAAGGTTCCCAAGGGGAACACATAACAAGCTCAAGATGAAAAAGATCGGGCCGTGCAGAGTCCTGAAGAAATTCGGGGAGAATGCTTATGAGCTTGAGTTTCCAGAGGGC
>ML786700.1:117201-143973 GCA_009831015.1 Picea engelmannii | reverse complement strand
CATGTAAATAGGAAAAATAAAATAATATATATATATTATAAACAAATTGTCGTGTATTCCATAATCTCTAATTTATGGAATAAAGAAAATTAATAATGGATTCTCTTTACGTTGATTTATTAGTCCCTACCGCATCTACCATTAATAAAAAGTTACGAATTTAAAATAAAATGGATATATTAATTAGCGCATTTACCTTTTTTTGGTTTAAAAAAAAGAAGAAGAGAAGGGAATAATGAAAATAGGGAAATTAAGTAATAAATGAAACATAGACAATTAATAAGTTAAAGAATATAATCTTGGAGAAACATGGGGGATGAGTGACACTTGTAAGACAGAGAATGTTTAGGGGTTTTCATTAAAAACTTGAGTTAAATGTGAATTAGGGAAAGGGGGGGTCTCAAAACTCTATAAAAGAAGGATAGGTGAGGAAGAATGGGGGGGGATGGGCTGTTAGGTATGGTTTTGCTGCCGAAATGGGGACTGGATTGATTTCTTGTGAGGAGTTGGGAATTTCTCAGCTTGTAATAGAGTGGTAGCTCAGCCGTGGAGGTGAGCTGGGAAGCTAGGTTACTGTTTGGATTGTGTGTGGCCCCTTTGCGGCTCGGGGGGCTAAGGGGGAAGCAGAGTACCCCTAGCGATTGGTTGGGAGGTACCGGTGAGGTCTCGACGGTCGGCGATCGGGAGCGGCATGGAGCAGGAGTGGCATGGAGCATGTGGACATCCTTCGATGAGGGCAACAGGGCAACGGTACGCTGGTTATTTCGTAGAATAGAATGCTTTAGTGACTTATGCATGATCTGTGTATGGATTGTAAATGGTAGAATTCTGTCCTGAGCCCCTGTCCATTCGTTGATTGTTTAAGGTTTTTTGGTCTGCGTTCTGATTGGGTTTTACTTCCCCTTGGTTGGGATCCTTACCCTTCTACATGGCTTTTCGTGGTTGTACATTTCTGGTTGTGGTATCTTCGCTTTCAGTTCATTATTGTGTAGTATCAGTGATTTCCTTCATGAAAGAAATGATTAGCGAACCCTGAAATTTACTGCATTATGATAAGCGAACTGGTACCTTGATTGATAGTTGTTGCATTGGTGAGTTTACAGTTGAGTCTGTCAGCGATTTTGGTTTTAATTGACAATTATAGATTTTATATTTCAATGGAATATTCTTACCTTATGTTTCAATTTGTGAACACGAATTCATAGTTCAATGGAAATTTGTGTTTTAGGATGCAGTGATGAATTTCTTTCTGGCATGGCAGTTGTTATATTTAAATGACCATTTCAGTTTGATATTTCAACAACGCATTCTTACCTTATAACTCCTTAACAAATCTGAAATTCCTAATCATTGACGAATTGGTAGTTTATGTGCAATGGCGAATGCTTCCCTGGGATGGCAACGACTCTTGTTTTAAATAATAATGGTAGGGTCTTCACCAGCGGCGAATTCGTATTTTGCAAGAGGTGATTCGTTCCTCTAGTGTGTCAGCATTTATGCTTATTCTGGCTTTTAGCAGCGACTGATTTAAAACTATAATCTTAATGTTTTACCTTGACCCTGCCCGATTTGGTTAGCGCAGTACGGTTGGCTATTCCCACCTCGGATTCCAACGGACCAACAACGTTTCATTAAATTCGAACCATATCGTTTAGCTTGAGAACATCTGGCAGCTACAGCGAGTCACGCTCCTGGTTACGTCTAGACTCCTTCTGGTGTGCATGCACGAAAATTTTTCCCTTTGTTTTTACCTGTTCGGCAATGTGAAACCCGTCTGGAGCTTGCCAGCGATCCCTCCTTCGTTAATGGTGGCCAGGGGGTTCCTTTGGAGCATTGGGAACGGTGTAGTCCATTAGCCGAGGCCTGCATCTTATTGGCCACTTTAAGGTGTTGTACCACGTCCCTCTCTTATTGTTTTGGCATTAACCATAAGGTTGTCGACTTAGAAATGATGATTGGCATGCATCCAAGCTGAGCATGCCTGACCTCTGACAGGACCGTTTTCCTAGATCTCCTGCGATTTCGTTTTTACTGTATAATTTAATTTGGTCCCGTTATTCCCACCTTTATTCTTGTTACCTGGTAGAGAATTGTGACTCAGTCTTTAATCATGGCCTTATGTTCAGCGCCATGTCTCATGCCTTACTTTAAAGGCTGGATAGGATCTTAATGTCATGATTTTTGCGTCATTATTTATTTTAATGGCATTTCTGTACTCCCTTTAACCCTTTTCGTAATCCTGTAAGGATCCGAGATAGTCAGAACTTAATGGTAAGACATTACAGATAAATAAAGTGGTTGTGATTAATTGTGTGTCTAACAATCAATCAATCTATCTAGAACTCCGATGAAAGGAATTATCCTCATAGGAAGGGAGTGTTGTTTAAAGTTTATGTGGGATAAATTCTGGGATGAACTGATATAACTTACGGTAGTAATGCGTATACCAATTCAATAATATATGAATTTGAACGTAGAAGGCCACCAACGTTACATCTTATATTAATTTTTTCATTAAAAACCGAGTGATGGAATAAATTTTTATTTTTTTAACCAAAATAAATAATCGTCTTTCCTTAGTTCATAATAAATAATTATCCATCATAGTGAATAAATAGACCCTATTCCTGAATAATCGCCAAGTGTATGCAAGGATAGATCAAATTTGTAATTGGTTATAAAAAAAAAAAGTGTCATTAAATAGTTGTTCAAAAGCAAAAAGGGACAAGTGCATTGATTTATCACTTATTGAAAAGGACAATTATATTATTATGTAGGTGAGGTTTAAAACCTAGGACCTGCGGGACCTGGAGGATATGTCATGAAATATCAATATTAAATGCCTTATCGTTTGAAATTTTAAATGTCATTGATTGAGACTATCATTGCTAACAAGTAGAGTGGCTCTAAATTCAAAGACTTTATCATTATGGAATGTTAAGGTAGCGTGATGTTTATGTTAGTGCTATGATCAATGTAATGTTATTTGAGTATGTGGTTATCGTTTTAGGGTAGAGTTAAGGTAAATGTTATGGATAACGTAAATAGGATAATAATGTGTGATTGGATTTTTTTATGGTTTTGCGATATGCAGGGGTAAAATTTATGGCAATGTAAGTTTGGAGTATAATGTGATGTTGGTGACATGGTATTTAATTTTACTGTTAGTACAAGTGTAAGGTTATGGAATTATAAGGATAAGGGACATTTTTATTCATGTGTAATGCTAATGGAATTTTTTGGTTATTGATGACCCATAAGATGTAAGGTCCTTAAACCAAGTACCTTGAACTACTAGGTTGGGTAATGGGGGAATTGCAACTACTTCAATTTACTTTAAATCTAAGGTTTGATTGGGTATCTCGTCTATTAATGGAGTTCCAATGGAATATTGGGTCAGTATTAAATGCCATTGGAGTCGTAAAACTTACCTTGCCTTAACATTGTATGGTCATTGTCGGAATCCTTCGGACTCGTGCCTTCCGTAGAGTTAGTGGATGTTCCTTAGGTGTTGTTGTATTTGGTTGAGATCATTTTATTTCTTGGTCTGCTTGTGTCAGGCGGGATATAGACACCTTCGTGTAGCCTTAGTATATATGTCTGTGTGTGTGATTATTTTGGTGTAAAGAATCCAGTGCCGTATCAAGAGTCTCGGGCCCTTTAAAGGCAGGGTTCCACTCTTACGACACACCTGGGGGGATTACTAGTTTCTTCCTGAGCAGTCGGCTAGGAGCCTATTTGACCTTCTCTCTCCCCGGAGCAGAGAACTAAGATTGAACGCACTGCGTTCCTGTGCATAAATAGTAAATCTACCACTATGGATTCTTCCTTCGGTGTTCGTACGGTGCATAACCCAGTATGACGTAAATGTTTGCAGCTACTTGTTGTGTGCCTTATGTCTTCTTATTGTGATCATCGTGGGTGCGTCTTGTTAGTCGTCGGTGGTGTCGTAGAGTCCAGTGTGTCTGGTTCTTTTTACACGAGCACACACACCTTAAACAAAGAAAAATAAAATAAAATTTGGCACCTGTTATCAGAGTTGTTGTCGTAACGAGGAAGGTCGTTACACTTCATCTAACCCAACATTTTCATATTGAATATATACAACGATATCTACATTGGTTTTCCGAGCATATCAACATCAACCTCCACATGCTTTTGAAAATTCGTTTGAATAAGACATCATCATATCAACTTCAACAAGCTATTGAAAATTTGTTTGAGTAAGACACCATCGCTTCATTAGTGCGAGTTGGAAATGTCCATTGTTTGAACCGATGACATATTAATGCAATTATGCAAGTGACAAAATTTGTTGAATGGATGTTAAAAAGGGTGTGGAAGTTTCTTGAAGTTAAAAATTTTACAAGATAAATTATTTTTTAGTTGAAATTATTTTTTTTATTTTATAGGAATTTTGTTAGAATTTATGGTGTTTTCTTTTTAGTAGAATTTTTTTTTTAAATGTTATAAGAATTTTGTTGGAATTCAATTACTGATAGATGCTTAATTTATGTTTCATAGGTTAGCTAGATCTTGGTGAGGCCTTTACAGTAACATGTGTATGTGATGGCTACTTCGTTTGTTGTTCCAGATCAATGTTTATGGAATATTCATTTATTAATACGCCAAGAAAGGAGAAGGCCAAAACATAGATAATTCATTTAGTTGTTGAAGCAAGATCAACTGTTGATAGAAGTTTAATTTATGTTTCAGAAGTTAGCTAGATCTTGGTGAGGCTTTACTGTGGCATGGGTATTTGATGGCTACTTCGTTTGTTGTTCCAGAGCATATTTTAGACTTGGGGAATGCCTTTGCATGGATTATGTCAAATGGCAGCCAGTGTAGATTCTTGTTAGTGCACCATCATGATTTATCAGCGTGACTTGACTGATATAGATAATGCTTACAATTCTTTTAAACTTTTATGAACACCAAAATGCTAGTTTATGTGGTGGATGGTCTTTTAAAGGACTAGAACATGATAACCTCTGTTAAAGTAGGTTTTTCATGTAAGACATTTTGTCAATTGACCTCTGGTTGACTGAAAAAATAGCTGTTACGATCTCTTCTACATGTTAGGATCACTGTAGCTGTTAGGATCTCCTCTACCTGTTAGGATCACTCGAGCTGTTAGGATCTCCTCTACTAGCTGTTAGGATCTTCTCTACCTATTAGGATCACTCTAGCTCTTAGGATAAGAGAGAGGTGTTGGCTTAGTTGGTTAGTGCATCGCCTTTAAGGATTTGCTTTAACTTTCAAAGTCAAGTTCAATTCTAATAAATGTTTGAATTTTTAATTTTAGTAATATGGGCATAAATTGAGAACAACACTATGGTATATACTAAGTTATGTTATGTAACATACTCACAAAATAAAGTGGATTGACACTTCTAAAATGTCATAATACCACAAGTAAATATTATGGAAACACATAAATATAATTATATTTTAAAATACATTTCCTAGCTAACTTGAGAAGACAAGCTAATTTGAACAGGGTAATGTTGTGGGCACCCAACTGCTTAGCCATAGGGCCAGGCCCTCGCAGCCAAGTCAAAGTCCAGTGGATTGTGAGTTGGACGCGAGGGCCTAGCCCTGTGGCCAGGAAGTTGGCCTGCCCATGGCATTTCCCTGAACGACCACCTAATTAATTAAATTTTAATTTTAAAAAATAAATTAAATTTGGCAGAAAACTAAAAATAAAAGTAAAAGTAAAAGTAAAATTAAAATAAAAAACTAAAACTAAAGCTAATTTGAACAAGGCAATGCCGTGGGCACCCAACTGCTTGGCCATAGGGCTAGGCCCTCGCGGCCAAGTCACAGTCCACACTGTACTGTGACTTCGCCGCGAGGGCCTAGCCCTGTGGCCAGGTAGTTGGCTTTCCTGCGACATTGCCCTATTTGGCCTCCTAATTAATTAAATTATAATAGAAAAAACTAAATTAAATTTGGCAGAAAACTAAAGCTAAAACTAAAATTAAAATTAAAATTAAAAATTAAAATAAAAAACTAAAACTAAATCTAAAACTCAAATACAAAAGAAATTCTAAAATTAAAAACTAAAATGAAAACATGGAGAAATGCTTGAAACTCACCGACAGCTCGCCAAAACGACCTCTGCACCAACATGACCACTGCACCCAAATGCTCACAAGACCTCTGCACAAAATGCTCACACCTCTATGCCAAAATGCGCACATACCTCTGCGCTCACGACCTCACAAATGCTCATGGACACACAAAGACACACTAAAACGCCAAGAAAGTTTGAAAACCATTCGAATCGACATGTGGTTGATATATAAACATCCTTTCAGCCAAACAATCTTTCAGCCGAAAGATTGTTAGGCCGAAAGAATGTTTAGTTGAACAATCTTTCAGTCGAAACATTGTTCGGTCGGAATATCTTTCGACCGAAAACATATTTCCGGATGGAAAAAATCCGCCCGAATAAATTTTTACATGGAAATCAAGGGTGCTTTCACTGCACCGTTGGATTTGACGTTCCACTTTTTGGCCAGAAAAAATATCTTTCGGCTAAAAAATAATATTAATTCGGCCGAAAAAATGTTTTTCCAAATTTTGGAGATCTGATTGTCACGAAAGTGTTACCCACCTCAGTTGTAACAGTGTTACCCACCTCTGTGATTAACTATCCATCTCCCTTTCCATGACTACATTGCCTTGCCATACACACTGTTACTACTGAGATCTTTTCATTTATAGTCCTACAACTCTTTTTGTCAGAACTTGCGTTGACTGATGTGGGATTCATTAAGGCCCACCATTCAACAAGTCTTGCCCCATCGAGCTCAACACCTTATCTGGGATATAGACTAGAGTCCAATTTGAGTACCTAGAGGCTTGAATGCCTTAATGGTAAGTTTTCTCGTTGACAATCATAGGAATACATCAATGTCCCTTGATCGTCAGATCTTGCAATTGGCTTGATATCATCTCATTCATTCGCACTTCACAAAATGTACTCGGGTTCCTTGACACTCATTGACATCAATGATGAGTTGCCTCACATTGGTTAATGACATTCATCATTGGTTGGTAATCCAATGACTTATTTTCATGCTCGACATCGACACATTCACTCACATGATTAGAATTGTACCATCAGGTTTAGTAGTGGGTGAATACTATACACTTTTCATGACTCTATCAGCAATTACAACAACATGAATTCAGCCATACCAGAGTACCACAGTTTCACTTTCATACTTTGTCTTTTCCATGATTCATTCAACAACAGTTTAGATTCCTCCACTTCACATTCTCTGATCCAGAAGACAACAATCGTCGCTACAACAATAGTCACTTTTCACATGATCCTGCAACAACAACATCTTCCATGCTCTAGCAGCCACATCAGCCATATTCCTATTGCATAGTTCATCAACATTTTGGGTAAGTGGAGGTATGTTATTTTCTAAACTTTAATCATGTAATTCCTCAACTTCTAGCAATGAATAATTTGGAAAAATCTCTCACCCAGTTCCCTTTCCTTTTCACTTCTATGACCTATGCCACATTGCATGATGACATGCAACAAGTTAAGTTGGGGGGTAGGGGACTTTATTCACTATCATCACTCCATTTTTCCACTACCATCGTTCCATTTTTTCGTCTCATTTACCATTTATGAACATTTCTTTTCCAATGATACTTTGTTGCACTTTGCTTCATAAACATTGTTATACATATTGGCATGATTCACAAATATACAAAAAAGGGCTTTCTTATACTCAGTGATGTTTCCTAATACACATTGATAGAATATATTTTTCAGTAAGAATATGGGAAAATTATTATCATAACAACAAGAGAAAAATTAATGAAATGAATGTTGTTAACACAAGAACTGGTCAACATTATTTATATTCATGGTTTTCACACAAGAACCAACCATAATAAAATGTTAGGTGTTACTCATGTAAATCCCATCCTGGAAATATTCATTATCATCACTCAAATCCAACATTCAGATGCCAAAATTTCTTGAGAAGATCCATGCATGGTTGCATGAGGACACGCAACAAGTTAAGTTGGGGGGTATGTTGGGGCTCAGAAATGTCCTATTTTCATCCACCTTTCCCTTCATCATTCTTCACATTTCATCGCCCCATTAACCTTTCACGATATCATTTCATAAATATACTTTGGTTTCACCTTATTATTTTCCACTTTATTCATTTTAGTATTAAAAGAGAATTTGTGATTAAATGTTAGAAAATCGACATGTTTTCATATATATCTAAAAAATGTGTGAGCTTTGTAATGTAAAGGAATATGTGAAGGATTAATTCAAAAGGACTTCTCAAATACTTCCTCCACCATTTAAATATTTGAGGAGATAATTCAAGCCCATTCCAAGGAGAAGATCATGGAGATTTGGTCAGAATATCTTATCCAAGATATATGAGAGATATGTGTGAGGATTTGAAGGGATTATATTTTGTAATAATGGGAAATAGGTTGAGAGAAAAGTGGATCTGTAATAATGAGATGCTTAAATTATCTTCAAGGCTCTCATTTATAAAAGAGAGTGCCCTCTCTTCATGAGGATTCAATTATGGTAGTAATCAAGTAGAGAATTAGAGTAGTCATTAATGGTAGTCATTCAGATTTGAAAGAAAGGGATTCTTAGCTTTAATTCATGGTTTTGGTTTTCATGCTTTCATTATTCTTTTATGAAGATTGATTTGATTATTGTATTATAAGATTGTTTCATTGGTGAGAGCTCTCATATGTTGTTGTGCCACTCAACTCTTCACATGTTGTATTTTTCGTTTCCTTCCTGTAGTTCTCCATTTCTAGATTAATTTCATTTACGCAATTTCCCATTTCTAGATTAATTTCAATTCCAATTCGTGTGTTTCAATTTCCTGGATTAGATTAATGATTCAATTTCATTCATAGCTTAAACATTAGATTAGATTAGTCCTGCTTCAATCTTGCATATACTTTGTGTGTGCTTCATGAGTTTACGATCCTCAGATTGACAAATTAAATAGTTGGGAAAGTACTACAACTCAATTAATACAACATTAGTTCGGTTGTTCCTTTTGCAAGTAGTATTGTTCGTCTGAATGAAACAATTGTTGTTCCTTTTGTTATGATTGTTGTTCCTTTGCGGGGTCTGGAGGACGGGTATTGAAAATGGAAGATAAGAACCTACATAGGCGACAAGTAAAACGTTTGTGCTAGTGCGTACCTTTGAATGGTGCATAAAGGTTATATTTTAGGACATTTTTAGAGCCCAAAACCTATTTCAGTGAGAAGTTGAATGAGACCAAGAGAAAATACTCCACATGCGACAAAGAGTTTTATGCCATAATTCAAGCCTTGAAGAAATGGAGACATTATCTTCTCCCACAGGAATTTGTCTTGTATAGCGATAACCGGGCTTTACAATTTATAACCAAACAGGAAACATTCAATCAGAGGCATGAGAAGTGGGTTGAGTTTATGCAGAATTTTACTTTCTTCACAAAAATATCGTCAGGAATGCTACCAAGGCTGTTGATGCATTAAGAAGGAGATGTTTGATTCTGCAGGAATTCCAGGTGAAGACCTTGAGGTTTGAACACCTTAAGGACATGTATTGTGATGATACAGATTTCAGGGAAGCATATGAAGCATGTGCAAACCCTATGTTGAGAGACAGAAGGTAGTGGACAAAGTACATGATTCAAGAGGGATTGATGTTCAAGGGAAATCAATTATGCATACCAAAATGCTCAATGAGGGATAATATTTTGAAGGAAAAGCATAATGGAGGATTGGCTGGACATTTTAGCCATTATAAAACATTTGCATAGTTGAGCAGTTCATACAATTGGCCAGGTATGAGAACAGAGGTGATAAAGTTTATGAACAGATGTAGAATCTGCCAACATGCAAAAGTAAAAAGATAGAACACTAGATTGTATCAACCATTGCCAATACCAAAGAGGCCTTGGGATGCAATAAGCATGGATTTTATGTTGGGACTATCAAGAACGGAAAGAGGATTTAATTCCATATTTGTGGTGGTGAATAGATTTTCAAATATGACACATTTTATCCCATGCCATAAGACTGGTGATGCAACACATGTTGCAAATCTATTTTTCAAAGAAGTTGTAAGATTTCATGGCCTACCCAGAAGCATTGTCTCGGACATAGACACAAAATTTGTTGGTCACTTTTGGAGAACACTATGGAAGAAGTTGGGGACAGATTTGTCCTTCATCTCAGCTTATCATCCTCAGATACATGGAAAGATTGATGTGGTAAATAGAAGTTTGAGAAACTTATTGAGGAGTCTAGTTAGTGAATACCATAATCAGTTGGATCATATTCTTCCACGAGCAAAATTTGCATACAATGACTGACCAAACACGAGCATTGGAAAGAGCCCATTACAAATATTGTATGGAATGCACCCAGGGGAGTATCTGATTTGGGAAACTTGGAACAAAGTGAGATCAGGAGCACTCGAGCAGAAGATTTTGCTGCAGAAATGCAGAGGCTCCATAGCCAGATCAAAGGATGGTTGTAGAGTTCTAACCAGGAGTACAAGTGTAGAGCTGATCAAACTTCATTATTCGCGGCATGCCTTTCACTCGAGCACGTGGTCACCGCCAGTGGTCACACAAAATAAAGGGCGTAGCAGAGAGGAGCTAGCGCCCGTTTGGCATTGAGGTTCGAACAACACTTGGGAGAAAAGTCACGGGCCTTAGACGACCTGTGCATTTGGGGAATTGGGGAAGTGTCTCCTCACCACCAACACCCATTTTATTAGAGGAGTTGATGGAGTTGCATTGACGAGGAAGTCAACAATTCAAGTGGGGGAGAATATATGGACCATACTTGAGGTGTCAATGGCAATGGCATGGAGAGCGCACTAGGTAAACTTGGCTAAGGGTGCAGGATGAGTCTATAAATTTGATAGCCTTGGTGACCGAATTACAGGTGGTAGCCAGAAGGTAGTTATCATGGTGTACTAATATGTAGGCTAGGAGGACCAAGGATGTCTAGCCGAGTAGGGTGGGTGACTAACATTGATGAGTGTATTGAATCTATGTGAATGCTTGGTGAAGCACAAACATGGTCTTCAAGGACTATAATGTATCAACATAGATGGATGACAATATGGTAGCACATTGGGTAGTTGATTGTTCAAGTATGATGGCTATGCATGGTAAATGGGGATATTGATATAGATATATATGTTCTTCCATCCAATCATTCTTTCCATGGTAAATGGGGATATTGATATAGATATATATGGTCTTCCATCCAATCATTCTTTCCACTCGCTTTCCCATCATTGCGAACATCCAACCCGAACGATTCCACTGATTTTGTTGGATGCACGTGAAAGCATTTTATATTAGAAATTGTTGTGCTTACAGTAATCAGGTGCTTCAATGACTGTGGGTCGGCCTGACAGTAGACAATGCCAGAAAAGCACGTAGTATCACGCTTCATTACAGTTGTTTTTTAAAATAAAAATACAATGCAATACAAATACCTAAGACTTAAAAGTAATAGGTTTCACGATGCTCAGATATTTTAGATGGGTTTGAGGGACGCACATGGAGGTCGGTTGAAGCTTTCCACACACTAATATATTCCAACAGGTAGGTTGGAGGTCGGTGATACTGCCATGGATTTATTTGATGCCAGGGGACCATGGTTTGCGTTGACTAAGAATCCACCGACCACGCCAAATATTTTGGTCAAGGCACTTATAATGAAATAGGCAAGCAATGAGATGGCTAGATCACAATGCAATGTGAGACTAAGGATGTGCATATATACCATACATATATACCACTGTGAGTGGTATATATTAGGCCAGCTTAGGTTATATATATTACACATCTCCATTAAGTAGAATGCTTTTTTCAATGGAATAATATTTTTTTTTTTTTTCAAATATTTTTATTATATTTTTATAAAGTTGATATCAAATTATTTTACTTAAGTGTCGTAAAATATGTATTTATAGTCAACGTTGAAATATTTCTATATATTTCTCAAACATAAAATATTTGGTTGATTGTTTTCATAAAAAAAATTTCAAATTTGTTGTTCTTTTATATTTATAAATATACATAAAAATGAATGAGGTTCTATAATAAAGTAATAATAATAATAAAGTTTATGAATTTATTATTTGGGAATCTTGGGATTGGTAATTGAAGGGTCTCTAGGATTCCCACAAGATCATCCCCCCAAGTCAAAGTCTTTGACAACATGAAAGGGTACAAATCTAGTAGACTATCGGGAGGATGATGTTACTAGCCCCCACTCAGTGTTTCACCTGAGGGAAGAGTTATAAGAGATTTGACATTGTGTAAGATCTTCTGAGGAGGTCGTGATAGAAGTTTGAGAGGACCAAGGAGTGTTCAAAGCGGTGTCAGGTGGATGGAGTCACTAGGGTTGGGGGGCCTATCAAGGCTTAACTACAAGGTACTTGTGTGGGAGTTCAGAAAAAGCTCATTCAAGCCAAAATAATTTATCAAGTATGACAATTCAAACCCTAGGTTGTGAAGGAAACGGGCATTTGGACAAGGTTCAAGGTGATGTTTGTTTGTTGTGCGACGTTTCCCTAACCCTCATGCCCTTTAATGCATTTTTCATTTTTCTTGGATTGACTCAATCTATAGGCATAGGTCAACCAAGGTGTTACATGGCTAACTCCTATGCAAATGTGTATTAAGGTCAAAGTTAAGAAGGAATGATCGTCCTATATCATGTAAGGATAGAGGAAGTAAAATATTTGATAAAACATTCCTTGGTAGGTAGATTCATGGTCAAATCAGTTAAAAGTAATTCACTTTACCAAAGGTTCTACATGGCTAACTCCTATGCAAAAGTGTATTAAATTCAAAGCCAAGAAGGAGTGATCATCATACATCATGTAAGGATAGAGGAATTATAATATTTGATAAAACATTCTTTGGTAGGTAGATTCATTGTCAAATCAGTTAAAAGTAATTCACTTCACCAATGGTTTGACAGAGGGTCGAAGTTGGCACTAGGGTACATGACTATTTTCCACATTTTGGTTAGAGGGCAAATTTGTTTTGAATTGAGGCAAGAAAACGATGTGGGGGTGATTTTGAGTCAAAATGTCTTTGGGACCTTCTAGGCTAGTTCTGAAGCATTGAAATCTATGTTTTAACCCCAAGAGTAAGCCAATGTTTATTCAATAGGTATGGGTATTGTTGCAAGGTTTTCCTATTGAACTTTCGAGATAAAATATTTTTGAAAACATTGGTAACAATCTTAGAAGATTAATTGAAATGGAATAAGAATTTGCTGCGAGAAAGAGGATAAGAAAATGACAAAAATCCTAGTGGAATTGGACTTTTTTTTTGTAATCTATCCATTTATGCATCCTTCTATTGTTGAATATTGAGAAAATTACAAAATCAAACAAACCAAACTAACCAACCACAAAAGAGCAGTTTGTGTTGTCCCTTGCATTTTAAAAGTACAAAAAATAGTAAATGCATTACTTTCATATTAAACTATAGTTGTAATTGTCTGACTAATGTCTAAAATGACCCTTAAATCTACTCATAGGTGGGGAAAAATCCTCCAAACCTCCATGACTATTAAACAAAAAAGGAGAAGAAAAATCATGTAAATTCAAGGAAGTGAACCAAAGAATGCCTATGAGGGAGGCACCATTGGTTGAGGATGTTTCTCGTCTTCTGCAACCTAGGCTTCGATCTTGTTGTCTATCTTGTCCAACTTCAGTTCCATGTTCTACAATTGAATTTTCAATTCATCTAGCTATAATAATATTTCCTAGTGACCCTCATTTTGTTCCATGAGAACCTTGCCTATGAGGGTCTTGAGAATCCAATAAATGTCCACGATTTTTTAATAGAGGAAAGATCGACCTTGGTAGGTGCCCAAATATAGGATCTAAGAACTGATATTTTCATCCACAACTTCATTGTCTATGAAGTGATGAAGCACCTAAGTGTCAATATTGAGTGGAGGCTCAAAAGAAAAGTAATTTGGTTAGGAGAAAGGGACAGAAAAACAAAATATTTTTAAAATTATATACCATGTTTAGAAAAATCATAAATACAATTAGGAAATTAGGATTTCTTCATGGTTATAGGTTGAGATCTTTTTAGAAAATTGAAAAAGTAGGTCAAAAATCAATTTAAATAATTGTTTAAAGAAATAGAAAATGTGAATATTGGGGATTTAAAGAAAATGACTTAAGGACATTCCCAAGAATGATTCATGATAACATGAATGAATAATTAGAAGCAAATATTTCAAAAGAAGAATTGAAGGAATTCCTATGCTCTTTTAAGAAAGACAAGAACCTAGGTTTAGATGATGGTTGGATTATAGAGTTCTACTTAAGATTTTATGAGTTACTAGAGGAGGATTTCTTAAGAGTGGTGGAAGAATCCAAAGTATCAATAAAAGTTTTAGGGTGACGCAGACGCCCTCCGCGTGCGCGCATGTCCGCGATCACCAGGACCTTCTTTCACTCGTGGCCCGAAGAACTCAACGGTTCTTCTATCTCCCAATCGGATGATCTACACCCACAGTTCACTTCACGCGCAATCCTCTCTTTTTCTGTCGAAGGATCGAAACTTCGTGGCTTCACGAGTTCACGTAGGTTCAATATACTCTCGACTTCCCGAGACCCGATGTGTTCGTCAATTGCTGACTTTTTCGCTCTGTCCTATCGGGACTTCTCTCTATCACCACTCGCTACTTGTGATTCCAAGCGCTTGAGTTTCCAACCTCCAATACGCGAGGCACCGAAATGCCGAAACTCGCGATATCAGACCCTCGCGACTTCGCTACTCGTGAGGTCAATCAATCCTCCCGTCGGCTCCCGATGCCGAGATGCCGAAATGTCGATATCCCACGTCACTTGTCACATCAGCTTGCCGTGGCCCACAATATCCATGCAATCATCGGGACTTCGCTTCTCGTTGTATCGCGACTTTTGCTTCAAAGAGTTGGAGCCTTACCTCACAAACTCCCGATATGCCGATGCACGAGTAAAGTCCATGTTTCTCATGATTCTGATCGACGACTCTTGCCCTTCTGAGCTTCAAACTTCTTATGCTCCTGCACTATAGCCTTCTTACACCTTCGCAAGATCCAGTGGCCCTCGGAGATCCGCGAAATCTCCTTTGAGAAATTCGTCCATCCGTTCTTCCCGATGAAATTCCCGAAATGACGAGATGCTTCCCCACGGGACTCGTCACCCTGCACACCAAGCTTTAGCACCTGCTCAAACACTTCGATGCGCAACCTTTTTGTGAAATACTTCGACGAATTCGAAGGCCTACTCCCCCTGAGCTTGTTCTCGACTTCTCAAGTCCTTTTGAGAATTTCTCTCACGCACCCCTTGCGGAAAATTATCAACAACAGCTAAGTGTTGAAGCTTTCGACTCTGTGCACTGACTTGCAGCAGCAGTCCTTCAATCCTGTGGCTCAGAATCACAACTCTGAGTCTTCGTCCAGCCTACGCACGCCTTTCACGGCTCTGGTGCCAATTCTGCACTTCTGAGAACTTAGAACAAAAGTTATCCCTATTTGAACCCTGCAGTCACGCACTCCTTGTGGACACATTCAACTGCACTCCTTGCAGGAATTATCTGGTTCAAGATAGAGAAACAATTGAAACTAACTCCTTGTTCTCACAGACTTCACTTCAACCATGAAATCACATACACAGCATATAAAAGCAAATGTATGACATAAAGCAAACATTCATGAGCATAATATCATCAATACACAGAGACTAACACAACCATGGAATTGAATAAAAGATTTCTTCTATTAATTCAATATCTGTACATGGAAGTTATTCATACACTTCTCTACTGCTCTGCTCTCCTGAATGCTCTCGATAATTCAGAATTATGATAAAATGTACAAGTGAGGGTGTCTATATCTCGTTTCCCTCTCGAGCTCTAAACTATCAAATCTAGAATTAAATATTCTATCTACTTTACATTAAATCTATTAAATGCCTCATCTACCTAAGGATGAGAGCTATCCGCTCAAGGTCCATTTACAATATACAAAGCGCGCTTCATTAATTTCACACATTAATGTTTGGTGCAACAAATATCAAGGTGTTTCAAAAATTGTGCTGGAGTTGTCCAGCTGTCTCCCGCTTTTGTGCTGGCTCGCTTGACGTGGGCGATGCTCCTGCATCATACTCCCTCGCTTTAAAAAAAATTCATGGGCTCCTGTCCATGAGTTCCTGCACGGTCTTCCCATGCTTCTGTATCACTGCTTCGGTTTTCCAGCTGGCATCCTCCACTTGACCAGATACTCTAAGTATTCTTTTCTTCTGGTCTTTTTACCCACTCCCCTGTCCAGTATGCACTCCATCTACGGCTTCTCTACAATCGGTATCTTCTTCTGCCACTGGACTTCTGGTTGTTTATCATTTCCAGCTCCTACTTCTTCAGCTTTATATGGGTATAAATCTGCAACATTAAATATCAGAGATATTCCGATGCCATCCGGCAACTCAATTTCATAAGCATTTTTTCCGAATTTCTTCAAGACTCTGCATGGTCCGATCTTTTTCATATTCAGCTTGTTATATGTTCCCCTTGGGAGTCTTTCCTTCCTCAGATGTGCTAGAACAAGATCCCCAACTTCGAACTGAAGTTGTCTCCGATGTTGATCTGCTCTGCGCTTGTACTCCTGATTTGAGTCTATCAGTCGCTGCTTCACTTTGCTATGAAGTTCTTTCATTGCTTCAACGAATTCCTCTGCACTAGCACTGCTAGTCGTAGCCTTTTCTGACTCCCTGAGTTCAAAAACACCCCTCGGTTGTGTCCCATACACAATCTGAAATGGACTTTTGCTTGTACTCTGATTCACTGAATCGTTGTATGCGAACTCTGCCTGTGGAAATATGTTGTCCCAACTGCTATGGTGCTCTGTCACTAGGCTTCTCAACAAGTCTCCCAGGCTCTTGTTGACCACTTATGTCTGTCCGTCTGTTTGCGGATGATATGTTGAACTAAATGCTAAGTTAGTCCCTAGCTTCTTCCATAGCGTCCTCCAAAAATTCCCTATGAATTTGGTATCCCTGTCCGACACTATACTTCTCGGCAATCCATGGAGTCGAATGATCTCCTTGAAAAACAATTTTGCGATGTGGGTCGCATCGCTGGTCTTCTGGCATGGAATAAAATGTGCCATCTTTGAAAACTTGTCTACCGCTATAAAGATGGAATCAACACCTCTTTGCGTCCTCGACAAACCCAATACAAAAGCCATGCTAATCACCTCCCATGGTCTCTCCGGTATGGGTAATGGCTGATAAAGACATGCGTTCTGTCTTTTTCCCTTCAAATGTTGACAAATTCGACACCTGTCAACAAACCTTTTGACATCTACTCGCATGCTTGGCCAAAAATACGATTCGCTCAGCTTTGCGAATGTTTTTTCATGACCAAAGTGACCTGCTAAGACTCCATTGTGTTTTTCTTTCACCAAATTCTCCCTCATGGAGCAAATTGGAATACACAGTTGATTTCCTCTGAAAAACAATCCCTCCTGGATCATGTAGTCTATCCATGGGCTTCGATCTCTGAGAACTGGATTCTTAGCTGCTTCATACGCTTCTGAAAAATCTGCGTCTCCTGCGTACATGTCCCTAAGGTTTTCAAAACCCAATGTTTTGACTCTGAACTCCTGTAGTAACAAACATTTCCTGCTCAAAGCATCAGCCACTTTGTTAGCAGTCCCTGAAATGTGTTTAATCACAAACGTGAAATTCTGCATATACTCTACCCATTTTGCATGCTTCTAATTCAACTTCTCTTGTTGACTCACAAACTGCAATGCATGATTATCACTGTACAATAAAAATTCTTTTGGGATCAAGTAATGCCTCCACTTCTTCAGCGCTTGTATGATGGCATAAAATTCTTTATCATACGTGGAGTATTTCAACTTTGCTTCATCCAGCTTCTCACTGAAATATGCAACTGGCCTATCCTCCTGACTCAAGACTGCTCCTATGGCATATCCTCTTGCATCACATTTCACTTGGAACACCTTTGCAAAATCCGATAACACCAAAACCGGTTGTTCGATGATTTTCTGCTTGAACAGATTGAAGCTTTTCTCAGCCTTTGATGTCCAATGAAAAGACTTATGTCGTTTCTTCACCGTGTCCATCATCGCTGCACTAATTCCACCAAAATTCCTGATGAATTTCCAGTAGAAACTAGCTAATCCATGGAAACTCCTCACCTCAAAAACATTTATTGGTGATGACCAATTCTTGATCACTTCCACCTTACTTGGATCCATTTTCAACTCATTCGCCGAAATGACGAACCCCAAGTAAATGAGCTCTGTCTGCATAAATGAGGACTTCACCATATTGATCAACAGCTTCTCCTGCTGTAGTTTCCTCATCACAATGGCCAAATGTTTCAAATGTTCAGCCTCTGTCTTGCTGTAGATCAGTATATCATCCAGATACACAACAACAAACTTTCCGATGAATTCCCTCAGGACTTCATTCATCAGCCTCATGAATGTGCTCGGCGCATTTGTCAAGCCAAACGGCATGACCATCCATTCGTACAAACCTTCATTTGTCTTGAATGTTGTCTTCCATTCATCACCTTCCCTCATGCAAATCTGATGATATCCGCTCTTCAGATCAATATTTGAAAAATAATTTGCCCCGCTCAGGCAATCCATCAGATCATCCATTCTCGGTAGTGGAAACTTGTATCTGATGGTAATTTTGTTAATCGCTCTTAAGTCGGTGCACATTCTCTAGCCTCCATCTTTCTTCAGACTGAGCACTGTCGGAACAACACATGGACTCAAGCTTTCTTTGACTAATCCTTTGTCCATCAAATCCTGGACCTACTTCTTTACCTCCTCATTTTCTTGTGGCGTCAATCTGTACGCAGCTTTATTCGGCAAACTGGCTCCTGGTATGAGGTCGATGTGATGACTCACACTCCTCATCGGTGGCAACGAATGAGGTAATTCGTCCATGATGATGTCAGTGAACTCTCCCAACAGTTCCTGAATCTCATCTGGTAAATCATCCACTCTTGTGCTAGTCAGAACAATCCTCAGCTTTCTGACGACAAAGAATTGTGGATCTTCTTTCTTCTCCATTTTTGTGAGAAGCTCCTTCCCACTCATGAGAATTATTGTGCTGTTTACTTCCGGCTTCACCTCTTTATCCTTTATCGGAAGCAACCTGTGTGTTTTCCCATCCTTCTCTAAAGTGTATGTGTTCATCCTCCCATCATGAACCACATTTCTGTCATATTTCCATGGTCTACCCAGCAATAAATGACATACATCCATGGGAATAACATCACACAAGATCTTATCATTATACCCACCTATTTTGAATTCGACTAAACACTATTTAGTAACACTCACCTGATGTCCCTTCTGTAACCATGAAACTTTGTATGGACTCGGGTGATCAGTTGTCTCCAGCTCTAGTTTTTCCACCATCTCGGTCGAAACGAGATTATCTGTGCTTCCGCTATCCACGATAACCTTGCATTTCTTATTCTTGGTCTTGCATGCGGTTCTGAATAGTCGGCTTCTCTGAGTTGTATCCTCCACCTCCTTCTCAGGTGTCAAAAGGACTTTATGCATCCCAAGCGATCTTCCGCTTTCAGCATCTTTGTTCTCAGCATCACGCCTCTGCGCTTCTGTGATGTGAGCTTCCCCTGCATCTTTCTTTTTCTATGGACACTCGAATGACTTGTGCCCATTCTTCCCACATGTAAAACATGTGATTACTCCTCCTCTTCCTCTACCTCGACCTCTAGTACGAGGAAGAGTGTTTGCATCAACATAATCTCCTCGCTTATCATTTGGCTATCTTCTCGGCTCACCATATGGCTGCCTCTGTGAGGTTCTACCCCTTTCAACTTTACCCTGAGGTTTCTTCCATTCCTCTTTGGGCTTCTGGAATTTCTCCTGGGCAACTGCCTTGCCTCTTGGCTGGCTTCTGCCTCGCCCTCATTGTCCTTGCTTTAGGCTTAGCTTCTCTTTGGCTTTCAGAGCCAATTGGTAAGCATCTTCCACCGTCCTGATGGTTAGCATGCTTAATTCATCCTGAATGTCGTATCTCAGACCATTCAGGTATCTAGCAACCTTCTCATCATCTCTCTCCCGATGACCTGCTCGGATATTAAGCTTGTAAAACTCTTCAGTGTATTCCTTCACCGTCATCAACTTTTGTCTCAGGTTCTGCATCCTCCTGAACAGAGTGATTTGATAGTCCCTTGGGATGAATTTTTCCTTCATCTTAGCAATCATTCTATCCCAGCTTTTTATTTTCTGTTTACCTTTGGAACGTCTATCTGCTTGTAGCTCATCCCACCACAATGTTGCATGTCCCTTCAAGCGCGTAATAACGTGCTTGAATTTCTTATCTTCTTCCACATCTTCATAATCGAAGTATGTTTCAAGAGCCCTAATCCAATCTAGCAACTCTTCTGCATCCAGATTTCCTTTATAGACTGGAATGTCCATTTTCTCCTTTGCACCCATTCTGGCAATGGCTTTAATCAATCGCTCGGTTGATGCATCCTCTGTTGTGACTTCTTCTTCATGTCCATCTTCTTCTTCAACCTCGGAATCACTAATATCCCCAGCACCAACTTCGTGTCTTTGTGTTGTTTCCATCTCCTCGAGCCTTGCTTGGAGATCTCTCATCTGTCGCTCCATTTCTGGATTTCCTGTTGGCCTACCTCTTCTCCGGACCTCCCTATCTTCGGGATCTGGCGATTGTCTTTCTCTTCTCAGCGGCATGATGAATCTCTCTCTCTATTATAGAAAACAAAGAGTCAATCCCACTCTGATACCACTCTGACGCAGACGCCTTCCGCGTGCGTGCACGTCCGCGATCACCAAGACCTTCTTTCACTCATGGCCTGAAGAACTCAACGGTTCTTCTATCTCCCAATTGGAAGATCTACACCCATAGTTCACTTCACGCGCGATCCTCTCTTTTTTTGTCGGAGGATCGGAACTTCGCGCTTCGCGAGTTCACGTAGGTTCAATATACTCTCGACTTCCCGAGACCCGATGTGTCGGTCAATCGGTGACTTTTTTCCTCTGTCCTATTGGGACTTCTCTCTATCGCCACTCACTACTTATGATTCCAAGCGCTTGAGTTTCCAACCTCCGATACGCGAGGCACCGAAATGCCAAAACTCGCGATCTCGCACCCTCGCGACTTCGCTACCCGCGAGGTCAATCAATCCTCCCATCGACTCCCGATGCCAAGATGCCAAAATGTTGATATCCCGCATCACCTGTCACATCACCTTGTCGTGGCCCACAATATCTATGCAATCGTCGGGACTTCGCTTCTCGCTGTATCGCGACTTCTGCTTCAAAGAGTTGGAGCCTTACCTCACGAACTCCCGATATGTCGATGCACGAGTAAAGTCCATGCTTCTCGTGATTTCGATCGACAGCTCCTGCCCTTCCGAGCTTTGAACTTCTTCCGCTCCTGCACTGTAGCCTTCTTACACCTCCGCAAGATCCAGTGGCCCTCGGAGATCCGCGAAATCTCCTTTGACAAATTCATCCGTCTGTTCTTCCTAATGAAATTCTCGAAATGACGAGATGCTTCCCCACAGGACTCGTCACCCTGCACACCAAGCTTCAGCACCTGCTCGAACACTTCGATGCACAACCTTTTTGTGAAATCCTTCGACGAATTCGAAGGCCTACTCCCCCTGAGCTTGTTCTCGACTTCTCAAGTCCTTTTGAGAATTTCTCGCGTGCACCCCTTGCGGAAAATCTTCAACAACAACTAAGTGTTGAAGCTTTCGACTTTGCGCACTGACCTGCAGCAGCAGTCCTTCAATCTTGTGGCTCAAAATCGCAACTCTGAGTCTTCGTCCAGCCTGCACACGCCTTTCATGGCTCCGGTGCCAATTCTGCACTTCTGAGAACTTAGAACAAAAGTTATCCCTATTTGAACCCTGCAGTCATGCACTCCTTGCAGGAATTCTCTAGTTCAGGATAGAGAAACAATTGAAACTAACTCCTTGTTCTCACAGACTTCACTTCAACCATGAAATCACATACAGAGCATATAAAAGCAAATGTATGACAGAAAGAAAACATTCATGAGCATAATATCATCAATACACAGAGACTAACACAACCATGGAATTGAATCAAAGATTTCTTCTATTAATTCAATATCTGTACATGGAAGTTCTTCATACACTTCTCTGCTGCTCTGCTCTCCTGAATGCTCTCGATAATTCAGAATTATGATACAATGTACAAGTGAGGGTGTCTATATCCTGTTTCCCCGTCGAGCTCTAAACTATCAAATCTAGAATTAAATATTCTATCTACTTTACATTAAATCTATTAAATGCCTCATCTACCTAAGGACGAGAGCTATCCGCTCAAGGTCCATTTACAATATACAAAGTGTGCTTCATTAATTTCACACATTAATGTTTGGCGCAACAAATATCAAGGTGTTTCAAAAATTGTGCTGGAGCTGTCCAGCTGTCTCCCGCTTTTGCGCTGGCTTGCTTGACGTGGGCGATGCTCCTGCATCATAGGGGCAATGAACTCAAATTTTATTATTCTTATACCAAAAAAACGATGAACCCAAAGGATGAACCCTCTTTTTTAAGATTCCAGACCCATCTCTCTATGTAACCTGTTTTACAATATTAATGCAAACATAATAGATATAACATGATAAAACTTCTACTATTAAGGCTCATTCTAAAGGAACAATTTGGTTTCTTGTTCAATGGGAGAATTGATGATGTTGTAGGGACTTCACAAGCGGAGGTACACTCTATAAACTTAGGGAATAAACCAATAATGGTCTAGGAAACTGACCTACCAATTTAGCATATGAAAAATTTAATTGGACTTATATTACGCTGGTCCTTTTGTAGATAGGTATGAACCTACAAATTGTTAACTTGATCCTAGGAAGCATATCTTCAACTTAATTTGTTGGGTTAATGAATGGATTTCCCTTAGATATTTTCTAGGTTTGTTGTGGGTTAAGGGCTAAGTAAAGGATGCCCATTGTTTCCTTTCTTGTTCCTTTTAGTGGCTAAAGGGTTAAGTAGGTTGTTCCTAGAGACCGAAAGATAAGGGAACATTAAAGTTCTTAATCTTTTTGATTTTGTAGTGCTTACTCATATATTTTTATCTATGACATTTTGTTTTTTTATCCAAAGCACATAAGGGAATTAACTCAAGTAAAGGAAATTCTAAGGGTTTATTGTAATGCATGTCGAATGAATATAAATATGTAGGAGTCTACAATGCTCAATCATGGTTTAGAAGAAGGTTAAAAGAGGAATATAATGTAGATATTACCTATGAAGCATACATAATGCTCAATCATGGTTTAGAAGAAGGTCAAAAGAGGAATATAATGTACATATTACCTATGAAGCATACTTAATGCTCAATCATGGTTTAGAAGAAGGTTAAAAGAGGAATATAATGTAGATATTACCTATGAAACATACTTCTTTGGATAATGGTGTTCAATAAGTTGGGATTTCATCTTAAGGAAAACAACTATAAATTTGAGGATGGTTTAGAAGAAGGTTAAAAGAGGAATATAATGTAGATATTACCTATGAAGCATAGGTCTTTGGATACGGTGTTCAATAATTCAGGATTTCATCGTAAGGAAAACAACTATAAATTTGAGGATTGTTTATGGTTATTTAAAAATACGGAATCTAGACTTTCAATTTGGTGTCATCGATGGTTTCCTTGGGACATCGATTAGTTCTTGAAAAAAATATTTTAGAGAGTATTCCAATCCATTGGATGTGCTTAGCCCACATTCTCAGGAAAATGTGTTTTATCTTCTTGTTGACATGGAAGAAGGAAGTTGAAGACATTTATTTAGTGAAGTAGTCAATCCCTAGTCGCAAAGTGTTTTTATAGACTTCTTTTTAAGAAAGGTTTATAGGGGCAAAGTGATGAGGTCAAAATATATTAAGGAAGGGTTTATTGAAGATGAGTTAAATGTATTAAAGGAGCATTGAATATTTGTATATATTTATTCAAATATTTTCCTTTAGTTAGAAGATAAATTGTATGAAAATTTGGAAAGGGAAATAAGGTAAGAGTGGAGAAGATATGTAGGCATTGTATTGGAAATTTCAAGGTGTTCTATCTTCTATAGGTTGATTTACATGTTTTAATAATTTACAAGATTAAAGATACAGTGGGTTTAGGTTTGACAAATGACTCTATATAAATGTGAAAGTCTATAGAGGAGTTGCATTTACAAAGTGAAAATGATGATGATTGAATATTATGTATAGATAATCCAAATAATAGTGGCATATTTCTCTCAAATCTAGAAAATGAGTTGAAATGGATAAAGAATAAAGATATATGAAATTTTAGAGGAAAATTGGGTTATGGGAAAAAATGATAGAGGAGGTGAAATATTATGGTGGTGGAAGGCTATTTAGAAACTTGAGAGTCTTCTCAAAACAATAATATTTTTGTGTAGCTTTGGAAAATAAGATACTTACATGGGATAACGGGAAAAAGAGAAATTGGAATGGTTCAGGATGGTGTGTTTTATCTAGAGATCATAACAAAGTAGTAGATCATATTTTGGTTGTTCTTCTTTTTTCTAATTTAGATTGGAAAGAAATATTGCACTTGACTAATGAAAAAAATCAATTGGAAAATAATAAGTTTGTGAATTGTTTCGAGCATCAGTGTCATGAAAGTATTATGAGTCATAAGACTTCTCCTTGCTTTGTTTTGTGGGGGATTTGTATAGCCAATAAAAAAGAAGTTTTCTAGGGAATATATACACTTCTGAGGTAAGTGACTCATTAAATCAAGAGTGCTTATGGGGGAAGTAGGAAATTTTCAACGATAAAAGGTACAAGCATTTTAATTGAACCTATGATTCACTATTTAGTGGGTTGGGGATATTTAGATGGGGCTTGTGAAGGGGAATTATAGGAAGCAAAACACAAAGGGTACAAGAAGATTGGACGCATATCTTTAACATAACAAAACTCAATCTGGTCGACATTCCACAATTAGGAGAAATGCTTCCAAAATTTTAGGTGTAAGAGATTGAAATGACGATGTTGATAGATGATGATAAATAGAAATCGGTCAATCGAACATTAAGAAGGTAAGATATTACTTGTTGTTTGAGTTTTTTAAAATTTTATTTCTATGGTCAAAAAACATTAAGAAAAATGTTCCAAGATCACCATAGTTTTGTTGAAATAAAAGCTTAAAGAAGTTGGTAGTGTAACTAATATTTTGAAATTGAGATCTAATCTAGATATAAGTAGATCACTTAACCTGTTTTCCATCTTCAACTCTCTTAATATCACAAAAATGACAAATAATTTTACTAATCATGAAACTAATAAAATAACTTGAGTGAACTACTTTTTAATTGTTTCCCTTCCTTCTTATACACTCGAAAATCCGACATTCATCGATGTGAAAATGAATATAAAAAAGAGCGAGAACCACCCTTATAGGGATACCTTTCCGTTTGTATTTATTGGAAAAAAAAAGTTTTACGGTCTCATTAAACGCACTTTGCAATACAAAATTAACGCTGGCAAGACCAATAATTTGAATTTGTGGTCTCTATATGTATACTAGCACAGCCACTGAAAACCATGGCTGATTAACGCCGAAAGAAGCAAAAAAAAATAAACGCGCGTGCATATTGTTTGGATATTATATCCAAGGTAAAATATTCAATACGACTCAGGGATGTGCAGCGAAACCTTACTCATAATCAAACGATTAACCATGAATGGAATATCGAACGGTTATCGACGCCTGCTATTCTGTTTAAATGGGAGCCGACGCGCTTCACGTTCATAAAAACATGGTGATTAACCGTTACAAAAGAAGGCGGCTAGGTTACACCTGTTAATTTAGCATTGTTTTAAGTATAATCAAATCTTAACCATTGAATGTGGCAATGTGGTGGTGAGTAAGTAATTTTTTAATCTTATTTAGTAAATGTGAAAAAGTAATCACATAAACGTATGTCTTTATAAATGAGCGGAAGTTAATTTATCAAAATCTCATCCATTGATTTGAGAGGACGACTAAGAATATGCCAGCATCTTCAATTTTTAGCCATTAGATTAAAATTTTAGATTAAAAGGTAATTAATTGTGCTCATTGTCAATAGGTATACGCCTTTCGGCGTAAATATGGCTTCGGAGATATCGATTTCAAACTGAAAAGCGGAAAGGAAAATGGTGTAGAATTGCTTCGACTGTGATAAAAGTCCGTTTCAGGGATTATAGTCCGTCCCATGAAATGACCTGCTTGCTTTCTCTTTCAAACAAGGCTATCATTTAGACAACAAACACAACGTGAGAAATTTTATTGCAGAAACTTTGTATTTTAATCATAGAATTTTTGGCTCTCCGATGAAAATTAAAACCTCCTATTTTATTGCAAACACAATTAGCAAAGCAGTATGTACAAAATAATATTTTTATTAATGAATGAAACACATATTTCTACAATAAATTTTCTCATAAAAAAATTATGAGAGAATTTCTTAAGCACATCCACATAAATAGTATTTGATAGTTGGAGAACATCTTCTTCAATCAATTAGATTTAACAAATCCAAACCAATTTTTAAAGTAACTATTAATTCTAACACCCTGTTTTAATGTTTACATCACAAATAACAAACACACAAATATTTTT
>ML786700.1:55722-101375 GCA_009831015.1 Picea engelmannii | reverse complement strand
GATTGCTTGAGGAGTTTTATCCTTCCATAAGGATTAATATATGGTGTTACCCTACCTCAAGGGTTTTCTCTATTTCTTGTGTTCATGATATGGTGAATGGTTTATGGTTTATTCTTGGTTATTTCTGAAGTATATTTGCAGATTTGGTATAGGTACTTAACAGAGCTCTAATACTCCTTTGTTAGCAAATCCTGAAAGTACCTTGGTTACAGTTGAGGATCCCATTCCTCATATTTACCCCTATGTCATAAGTACTTATCAAGCCACTCCTTCTTCGATTGGACTCATTAGGTAATGTCATAGAAGAAGAGTGTCCTCGTCTATTGTTGAGGCCATACACTGAGACACAGATAGAAAACATGCAACATGATTATAATGATGAATACACGACTCCTGCACATTTTAATAAAATAGTAAATCCACAACAAACACCTATTTGTTCAATATGGAGAACTCTATCGGGACCTGATATTTATGAAAAATTCAATTTTGGTCAACCACCTTTGAACCCTCTTGCCTTTGTTTGTGCCGAGGTAGAACCATCCCATCGAAAAAGTAGTCAATCCTGTTTCTACATCATTACAAATCCAAAGTAACGACACAGTCGTAATTCCTAGTCATACACAAGGTACTTGAGTGTTACTACCACCCCACCACCTTTTTAAACTACAACTCGTTATGTTCCATAGAATCTTGTTGGAACACCTAGACATCACTGAATGAAAAACCCTACCATACACATGCAATAAAGTGTGGAACAAATCTCGACTGGGGGGCAACCATCGTCTAGCGATCATGTCCCTCCTGGGGGACATCCACCCTTTCACATACCCACTGTGGGGAAAGCCCCTTTTATTGGTCAAACCCCAATTTTCACTCAAGCTATGGTAGGGGGACAACTCTCTTTCTTTGGAAACCATTCACAATCCTGGGGAGCACTCCAAGGAGGTATGTTTCATCAACCTTATCAAAGAGGTTCATCATACCCTAAACCACAAGGAAGAGTACCAAATCATATTCCTTCTAGATTATATGTTGGACAAGATTTTTCGGGTGTCCTGAATCCCACTTAGGGTTCTCAAGGAAAACAATCTTATCCTCCCCAAGGGTCAACTATATACCCTCCACAAGGAAAAACTGTCTATCCCCCTCAAGGGAAAAATGTTTATCCCCCACAACCTAATCAAACGACCTATGCTCTCGAGAACCAACTAGGTTTCCCTCCTTTCGTGAACATTCCTCAACAACAACTAAATCCTTCTTATATCATCCAACAAAACCGTATATGGGAGAGCCTACTGGATACATTTATCCATCTCAACTATTTTATGGCCCTATTTGTGTCCCTATGCCACACCAATATCATCCTCAGGTTAACCGACAGCTACCATTCCTAGCCACGCTAGATCTACCAGATTTATCTCGGTTGACAAATGATCACAATACTACATTTTCCTTTCTGGCTGGTAATTCCTGCTAAATTACCTTCTTACATCCCTAAATTTGATAGTAAACCTGGTAAAGACCCCGAAAACCATGTTATGACGTTTCATTTATGGTGTTCATCAAACTCACTGATGGATGATTATATCCGGTTGCGTCTTTTTCGACACACACTCACGGGATCAGCAGCCAAATGATACATTGAACTCCAACATGGTACCTTTCAATATTTCAACTCCCTGGCCATGGATTTTCTCACACATTTTCAATTACCCATCTGTTACGATATTGGTACAGAACTCTTGACTTCACTTCATCAAACAAACTCCGTACATATCTCTAATCACATTCATGAGTGGAGATGACAACGAAAGTTGATCAAAGTGACCATTCCTGGCCAATTATTGGAAGAATGGTTTACTAAATCTCTTTTACCCCCAATTGCTCGTGATGTTACCATGGGTGGGGTTGTCAATGAAGAAGAAGCCATTTCTTGTGCTCAATACCTGGATTTGGTTTATTCCCAATATGGTGCATGGTATGAGGTGATACCAAATGCTCCCTGCATGTCCACAGATCCATCCAAATCATCTTCCATGGCTCATGAAGATGGAATTATTGGTGTCGTAAAAACTATTTTATTCCCAATCTGATACGTCATATGAGTTGATACCAAATGCTCCATACATGTCCACCGATCCATCCAAACCATCTTCCATGGCTCATGCATATGGAATTATCGATGTCGTAAAAACCCAATCTTCATTAGAGTCGGACGGCTCCACTAATCGCTCAGTTTCTACGCCCGTCACTGGTTCGAACTCACTCTCCTCTACCTCCCCCCTGACTGAAATATCTGAGGTAAATGTAGTTGAATTTAACTCTTGACAACAATCCGAGGGAAATAAGAAAACAAAAAATAAACCCAATAATAATAATAATAATGAAAATCCAAAAACACCAAGTCAACCGCCTGATCCTGCGAAACAACCCCAATGAAAATTGAAATTTCCATGTCTCATTTGTGGTGATGATAATTACACCCAAGACTATCCTCATCGCGACAAAGTTGAAAAAATTTTCAAAGGGAATTCCCAGCCCGTTGTGTTGACACAAGCTTTTTCTCAGTAGCAGTCCATGGTTGTGTAAGCTCCTGCTCCTCTGGCACGGGGCAATCCCAGTCATCCTCCTAGTGAGGAAGCCTCATCGATTTCCCATATTTATATGTTTAATGAGATTGATTTAACCACTCACACCACAACGTATGACATGTCCACTAAACTTGATAAAGAGAAGGTCACTAATAGTACTACATCGAACCCACCTCCTACCACCATTACTCCTCAATTTGGATCACTTCAGATTGAGAAACCCACTTTTGACTCTATTTTACGCCCTCCTAAGAGCACTATTCGAAAATCAACTTTTAATCCTAGTTCACGTGCTGCCAAAAACTACAACATCGTTGAAGATTTGGCTCAAGCACCATGCACTATGTCTTCTCTCGAAGTTCTACAACATTGTCCAAGTCAACGTAGAACACTCTTGGCTGCCATCGATGCGATCGATCCCGAGTCATCAAATAATATCACATTTAACCTTGATAACTTCAAGTCATGAATTTCTCACCAACTTTCTTTTCAGATTGATGTTGTTGTTCATAACCAACACATTCATCGCACCATACTGGATGAGGGAGCTTCCACTTGCATCATGTCATTACCTTGTTGTAAAGGGTTGAAATCACTTTCTCTTAATCAATCCCCTACAATTCTACGAGCATTTGATGGGAGAGTTTTTCATCCTCACAGACTCTTGCAATCCTTAGATGTTCAGTTGGGAGGAAATATTGTCTCTGTTGATGTAGAGTTAGTCGATGCTCCCCTTGATTATAACTTGTTGCTAGGAAGAATTTGGTTTTACGCCATTACTGTCGTTGCTTAATCGATATTTCGATGTGTACAATTCCCCTATCAAGGTAAAATTCTCACTACTGATTAGTTAGATTATTGTACCCCTGACGCTCGCATCCCTGCCACCAACAATATTCCTTTCTTGGAATATACTAAGATCACTTACGAAATTTTAGGTGTAGGTCTTTTAAAATACTCTTCCCTTATGGATACTTTCCCTACACCACTTCCTCCAAGATCGCAACATATTTCAATGATTAATATGATCTTGACTATGGCATAACAATCTTATGAATCATATGATCCTTGGGTTGTGGCTAGTCCTTTGGAATTTTATGCACTAGGTGACATTAAGCCACTTAGTCCTGTTGAGAATTCATATAATGCCATTCAATTTGCCTGTCTCTCATTGGACGACCAACAACTATTTGCATCCAACACTTACTCCTTGTCATATTGGTTGGATTCCCTATCCTATGCTTTCGATTACATCCTACAGATTTTTCCATACGACAAATCCATTATGGAAATGCTTAGTATCGAAGAGGTACCTTGGGATGACAACTATCATCGTTCATCTTTTCTCCCTAGTTTGGATGAAATTGAGAAATATATACACTCTATCTTTCCTGATGGTGTTTTCAATTCTCCCCAATATCCCATGCTTACCCAAGACACTACTTCTGAGGGGAATTTTGGCAACATCTCTTCTACTATCACTATCGACATCTTGATCAAAGAAGGTATCATGGAAAAATTTCATCTCAGTGCCAATCGTTAACCCGAGGAAGTGGAAGATTATACCTCTTTATTCAAATAATTTCGTGATGTCTTCGCTTGGAGTTACGAAGAAATGCCAGGGATCGATCCATCGATCGTTGTGCATGAGATAAAAAATTTCCCAGGTTTTAAACCTGTATGACAAAAACTTCACTCGGTTCATCCTAAGAAAACCACAGCCATAAAGGCAGAAGTTGAAAAACTGTTGAAGTCTAGTTTTATTTATCTTGTCCCCGTGATGAAATGGGTTTCTAACATCATTCTGGTCGCTAAGAAATAATGAACCATTCATGTCTGTGTCGATTATAGGGATCTAAATAAGGCTTGTCCCAAAGACAATTACCCTACACCCTTTATCGACCAAATCATTGATAATTGCACTGGAAACATTATATTTTCCTTCATGGATGGTTTCTTAGGGTATAACCAAATCAATATTCTATTGGTTGATCAAAATAAGACAACCTTCATCTACCCTTGGGGGATGTTCGCTTATTAAAATCTACCTTTTGGTCTTAAAAATGTTAGCACTACTTTCCAACAGGCCATGACATATGCTTTCCACGATATCAAACATATTGTGGAACCTTACCTCGATGATTTACCCACTCATTCGTCTAATCTATGAGACCATATTGGTCATTTACGGTCCATTTTTCTTCGATGTTAGTTTTACCATATCTGTTTGAACCCTCACAATTGCATCTTCACTGTCGAATCAGGTCTACTCCTTGGATTCATCGTCTCCAAAGATGGGATTAGGGTGGATCCATTAAAAGTAAAATCTATTCTCACTTTACCCCCTCCCAACAATCTGACCCAACTACAAAGTTTGCAAGGGAAATAAAAATTTCATCATCGTTTCATCTGTAATTATACAGAACTCACTAAAGGATTTATGAGATTGTTGTAGAAAGACATTCCTTTCATCTGGTATTACACTTCTCAATGTTATATTGATGCTCTTAATCATGCCTTAACACAAACGCCTCCCTTGCACCCCCCAAATTATGCACGAGACTATATCCTTTATTTGGCTACCTCTACTTCCACCATTGCTATGGTGTTATCTCAAGAGGATCCTAATAGTGATGAACATGTCATCCACTATTTGAGCAAGAGTCTATCTAGTCCCGAGCTCCGATATTCACACATTGAAAAGTTGGCTCTGGTTGCAGTCATTACCGTCCATAGATTTCGCCACTACATCATGTTATACACTACCACGGTCATTGCGGAATCGAAACCCATGTACCATATCCTAACATGTCAAGTCCTTAGGAGAAAATATTCCGAATGGATCATTATTCTTCAGGAATTCGATCTCAGGTTTTCCAAATCAAAAGCTAAAAAATCATTGGTTTTTCCGTAACTAATCTACGATCTTCCCTATGTTGATGAAGATAATGAGCCCCATGATTCTCTTCCCCATGAATATTTGTTCCTCATTATCACGTCAGACCCTTGGTATGTATATATTATTCTCTATCTCCAAAAGCAACGTTTCCAACCCGATATTTCACGTGACGAACGTCATTGTATCCGCCACCATTCTAAATGCCAATTTATCATCAATGACACTTTGTACCAATGTGGTATTGATATTGTCCTATGATGTTGTTTAACCCACGATGAGGCTGAAAGCATTTTGAATGATTGTCACCTTGAATCTTGTGGTGATCATCTTTCTGGGATGGCTACAGCCCTGAAAATCTTACGTGTTAGTTACTTTTGGCCCTCCATCTTCAAAGATAGTATTGAGGTTGTCAAACGATGCCCACCCTATCAATTTTTTCAAAAAAAGGCACATACCCACCCTACTCCACTGCATCCCATTGTATCCATCGACCCCTTTTCCAAATGAGGCATTTATTTTAGGTAATGTAATCCTAACTCATCCGGGGGGAACAGTTATATCATCCTTTCCCTTGATTATTTCACTAAATGGGCTAAGTCTATGCCTACATTTCTGAACAAAATTTGTACTGCAACACTCTTTGTTTTTTAACCAAATCATCACTCTCTTTGGTGTCCCACAAGCCATTGTCATTGATCACGGCTCACATTTCAATAATCATATGATGAGTGAGTTGCATGTCAAGTTAGATTTTTTCCATGAAAACGCATCTCCCTACTATCCTCAAGAAAATGGACTAGTTGAAGCTATCAACAAAGTCTTAAAGTCCATGATCCAATGCATGGCGGGGACAAACAAAACCTCTTGGAACCTACAAATTTTCTCTGTGCTCTGGGGCTTCCGCACTTTAGTGAAAAGTGCAATTGGTTTCACTCCATTCCAGCTGGTATATGGTGTAGAAGTAGTATTACAAATCGAGTGTGAGATCCCTTCATTGAAACTCACTATGGAACTCTTGCCTCCTACCTCTGTTGAAGAGGAACGATTCATGTATTTAACCAAGTTGGATTAAATAGGTCATGATGTTTCTCTCCTTAATGAAACATATTAAAAATGAATGAAGAGTCAATATGAGAAATATGTTCAACCTCGTGCTTTTGCAGAAGGAGACTTAGTCCTTGTTTATGACCAACATCACGATAAGTTGGGGATAGGGAATTAGAACCTCTGTGGCATGCAACTTATATCATAAAACATGTATTACATAGAGGCCCCTACCAGTTAGTTGAATATGATGGAATATCTCTCGGTGAGCCCTGAAGTGGGATTTACCTCAAGAAATACTATGCATAGAACATCTGGCATGTGTTCTTTGTACACTATTGTACTATATACTTTTGATTTGGTGTGTCTTTTCTCTTGCATATACGAGTTTTTTATTAGCTTCTTATACTTTGTCTTGTGATTTCATGCACAGATGAAATCTACCTTTCCCATATTTTTCAGGTTTGCGGATGGTGCTAGTCGACGCACCCAAAACATTTCTTCTGTAGCTTGGGTCATTTACCACTCTGGTGATTTGGTGAGTTCAAGAAGAATTTTCCTAGGATCAACAACCAATAACGTGGTAGAATATCATGTCGTCATCGAACTCTTAACTAAATGTTCCTCTCTGGGTATAACTCATGGTCTGTCAGCTTAATCGAGATTATGTCATTCGCAACCCTTCCTTACTATATCTCCACCTAAGATTTCGTTGTCTTGAAAGATCGTTTGAATTTATACAATACAGACATATACTGAGAGAACTCAAAACAACGTCGGATTCATTGCTAATTACATATTGGATCAATATCTTATGCATAGATAAAACATTTGTGAAATACATGAATCACATGTACACAAAAGCATCAGATAAGATAAATTGCAACATCAATAGGAATCACAAAAATCATATATATATATATATATATGTGTGTGTGTGTGTGTGTGTGTGTGTGTGTGTGTGTGTGTGTGTGTGTGTGTGTGTGTGTCTGTTTAATAAAAAAAAATTATTTTAAAATACATCATAAAAGGGTAGATAATAGGGCAAAAACGTTGGGCCTTCATGCCCATGACATCATCATAAAATACTACAAAATATGATGAGACTACTGCACGAGTCACTCGTGGAAGTAAGTGGTTCAGACTCTCACGAACTCCAACTGCATGTCTCTACAAATAGAGAGGAACGTCTCGCCTCTTGAGAGGTGGGACACATATGGTCAAACCTCAGAGGTTCCTCTCAACTTCTTGAAGTCCTCCCACTGCAACCTCATACTCTACTGCTACCGGTGTGTCTCCACGACGCCCTAGTCTCGACATATCCATTGAATGTTATGCGCCTCTGTCTGCATTATGAAACAAAAACATCTTTATATCCCTCATTGTACACATAAAAAACAATATAAAATATAAAAAAACAAAAATACATGAAAAGGTTTATTTTCATACCTGACGCATCTCATTGAATTCCCTAGGGGAGCACCAAGTATACACTACCCGAAAATTTCACTCCGGGATAAGAAAAGTCCTCGATAACAACTAGTTGTCTCCTCCACCAAACGAAGAAATCAGCTGTAAATCTAAATGTGAGGGCTCATTCCCCAATCTCACAGATAAAGTGGTCCATATCTCCATCTGTGGCTTGGTCTCAGGACATGCTATCAATACAACCTGTGGCTAAATCTAGGGAACTCGCTCCAAGAAGAAAGAAACTAGGAAATATCCATATCCAAACAGATTGTCTACCTGTCCTGCACTTTGATATATGTTCCTTCACATTTCGAAGGAACCCTATGCTCTAGTTAAACAACCCGGGCTCTACACATTGCAGAGAATATGACATTTGTGATTTTGAAGCTAGATGAGCGGTAGTACCACCTGCCAATTTGGTGATGGTGAATAGAATTGACCAAAATTCCAATTCCCTCACATCTTTGATCACGATTCTCCCACCTTCCAATTGTGCTCCTGGTATACAGTGCTCAACAACATATGCCTCAGTTGGCTAAGGAGTTTCCCGATGTCTAGACAAGAGGATAGGATCCCCTCTTCTCGAGAGGCCCGTCAAAAAGTACACATCATCAATATCAATCTCGAGCATGTGTGGCCCAATGCAAAATTCATGTTCGACATCATCCCACAAACTGATCAAGTACTCAAGTAATAGTACCGCTTTCCTCATATTCTGGATTTTAAAGTACTTGAGTAGACCACAATTTTGCGAAGATTCCCTTTCTTGAGGGTTTTTTAAAGAGGCAATTTCATCGAACTCATGCTCGTGTTCTTTCCATTCTATCATGGCTAAACAACCAGTGAAATATGAAAATACAACCAATTAAACATCTTTACTCAATTTTTTATGGGAGAAAGTTGTCTTTTTAGCCTAAAATACAAAAACAAATTAGTTCTACGCAGCGCTCCATTAAGTCTACCCATAGAGTGCTACTGCTCCCTAGGCATGTACACTCGGGTGTTGATATCTCGAATGATTCTCCTCTCATCCCTTTGAGCGAGCGTCAAACTGGTTCGACGCCTAGGGATTCCCAAAGAGCCCAAAACACCCTAAATATAAGCTAAAACACAAAATTAAACCATAAAAAATTATTAGAAAGGCAAGATGACCAACCAAGTCCAGATGGAATTGAAAATGGTTGACTGCATCTCCCATACTCACAACTCAAAAATCACCTCCCAAAGGTGGAAAATTCCAAATTTAGAAGAATTTGGTCAAAATCAATTGGTAAATGAAATTCTTAACCTATTTTACTATTTGATAGGTTTTATTTTTGTTATTTCTCACTAATACAAAGTTTTTTTGGGGTTTTTTAATATTTTTTGAGGAGTTACTAATGCTTTGGGAACACAACTGTCTATATTTGAAGGTTTTTAAGAAATATCTTTTCAAAAACCTCGTGACACTGACAAGCATAATCTTTGTTCTTTCTCACTCTCGAAAAAACATGAAAATCCGATCGAGGAGACTTTTATCACTTTTTCAGACTCATAAAGGTTACAAAAAAAAAGAACTTCCTGGAGTCATCTTTAATCTATTTTCAGACTCTCTAAATATGAAAAGATCGTCGAGTGACCTTACTTCCTTTCATGCTCATTAAAAAGGTATTGAAAGGGTGTCTCCCGAGTAGAAATTTGTCTATTTTTTGGACTTCGGATACTAAAATTACGAAAAATGACAACCTTGCAGTCGCCTTAAAGACTCTCTAAACATGAAGACCCGCCAATTTTTCCTTCTTTGGACTTGATAAAATCACACATTGAAGGGCCCATATGGGACCGAACCCTTACTTCTTCTAGTTCATTAAGCAAAGGAAGAGGGACTTGCCGAAGGTGAGTTATATCGAGCATGTGTTATTCTCCTCGAGTTCGTAAAAACAAAAAGAGGTACTCGTCTATCTGGATGGGGGGGAAATTGAAGGAAGTAATTCAAGTTATATTTTAGAATTGTTACAATTCACTCTTTCATTCTCCCTTGAACACAACGCTTGTTTCCACCTACATTTTGAACACTTGGATAATCCTCTAAACCTCTGCACTGAACCAATCCTATGAGTCTTTCCACTCCTTTGGGTCACTCGATGAATGTCTGACACAGACACCCACCTGCACACGTCCTCTCTCACCAGGTCCTTCTTCTTCACGGCCCCGAAGAGCTAAAATACTCTTCTTATCCCTTATTGGGACTTCTCCGCACCCACAGGATGCTCTCCTGACGATCTCCTCTTGCGTCTATCGGGAAATCGGGCCTCGCTGGATCGCGAGCCCTTCAACCAACGGAATCGGGTCTCACAAATCCCCGAATCCCGATGGAATACCCACTTCACGCCTTCCTCATCTCTGATCGGGAATTACCCTATCAGGAAATCAGTACTCACGCAGTCATGAGTCATTGTTCTCACGAATCTCCGATTCCCGAATTCTGATGCCACCTGTCCTCTGCGCTGTCGCTTGGACCCCATGCTTTCCGGGTAAATCGAGAAATCGTGTTTCAGGAATTCACAATTTCTGTTGCACCGATCCATAGGGCCTTCCAAGTCTCGAACTCTGATATGCGATGCCACCTGTCGTCGACTCATGACGAGACTTGATCCTCCGACACCTAGACTCCACTAGGCGCTTTTAACCCTGTTGGGAAATTGCGTATCGGAATATCACGATTTCTCTTCTCGTAATTTCCTTATCACCAAAAAATTCCGAAATGCTGAACCCCAACTCCTATAGATCCTTGGACACGCATCCCTCAGATCGAACGACTCCGACAGTATCGGGAAATCACGGGTCGCGATTTCGTTATGCAAGAGTTTCACGACTCCTGAAACCCCGATATCCTGAACTCCGACTCTCCGGGATCTCTCGCCACATGTCCTTGCGGTTTGGATGGCTTGGATTCTATCGAGAAATCGTGGATCACAATTTCAATATGCTCGAGTCTCCTGTCTCCAGAAACCCCGAATCTCCAAACCCCGATTCTTCAGGATCTCCTACCACGTGCCCCTACGAAGATCAACGGCTAAGGTTATCTGTCGGGGTTTCGAGACTCAAGAGGTCTCAGTTCTCTCGACTTGTAAAACCCCGATGCCTCTAAAATTCTGATGACTTCCCAAAACACTGTCACGTGTCCTTCGAGATCAAGGCTGAGATCTCTTCTCGGGTTTTTAGGACTTTCAAGGTCTCTGATTCTCACCCTATGAAAACCCCGATGACTCTGAAATCCCGATGACTCCTTCTCGGCACACCAGAGCTTAAACCCAGTGCAACTTTCCCGTGATCTAACGGCTGACGAGAAAACACCCACTGATCCAATGGCTCACCAATCTCTCGAGCTTGGGCTCAGTTGTGGTCGTAACTTCCTCGCACTTCCACGAGATCCACCAGCTGACGGGTTTTTGTTGGTCTCCTCTGTGAGATCCTGGCCATCGATTTCCTCCTTGAGATTTCTCTAAAATGATTAAATGTTCCTTCTCCAGACTTGCTCCCCAAGCCTACGCTTAAAATTCTTGCTTGAACCTTCCTCGACATGAACCTTCTATGCTCCCTTTCAACGATATCACAAAAGTTTCTATCCCTCTTGAGCTTGTACGCCCTGCTTTCGCTCAGCCTTCAATGCTTTCCAAGTGTTGAATCTTTCAGACTCTGCGCCCTCTCTGCAGCAGCAGTCCTTAGCTCCTTTTGCTCACATACACAACTGAGACTTCTTCTTTAGCCTATGCCTCCCTTGCACGACTTTAACAACCCAAATCAACTTCTGGGCGAACAAGAACAAAAGTTAAACTATCGAGCCCTCATCAACGCACTCCTTGAGGATGAATTCGACTGCACTCCTTGCAGGAATCTCCTGGCTCAGATAGAGAAACAATTGAAAATCATTCCCTCTCTCTCATTAATACTTTAGATTTGAATCCCTGAAATCACATGCACAACATATACAAAGCAAATGCATAACCAGAAACAAAGATTCATGAGCACAGAAACAATATACACAGAGAAACAACACCAGACATGAGTTTGAATCAAAGACTCTCTTCTATTAATTCAAATCTGTACATGAGTGTTCTTCATATAGTTCTCTGCTTGCTCTTCTCTTCTGAATGCTTTTGAATTATATTTTACAATGATACAATGAGGGTGTCTATATCCGTTTTCCCTCCTCCTATCTAAACTGTCTAATCTGGAAATAAAATCCTATCTACCTGCATTACTTCTATTAAATGTCTCCTATCTATTTCAGACAAGAGCGTAAGGCTCGAGGTCTGATACAACACAACAAAAGCTCCATCTCTTAAATGATTCATTTAAGATCTGCGCAACAGTCCCAAAGCATTTCAAAATTTTGGGTTTGCTTCTCCAGCGGAACTTTCACTTGATGTGTTGGCTCGCTTGCTGAGTGTGTGATGCTCCTGCATCATACTCCTCGGCTTGAAAACTTTCATGGGCTCCTGTCCATGAGCTCCTGCGTGGTCTGTCCATGCTTCTGAATCACTGCTTCTATCTCCCAGTTGGCATCCTCCACTGGATGATTTTTCCATTTCACCAAATACTCGAAGTATTGCTTCCGTCTGGTTCTTTTGCTGACTCTTCTGTCAAGTATCCGCTCCATCTGTGGCCTTTATGCAATCGACATCTGCTTCTGCCACTGAATTTCTAGTTTTTCATCACTCTCAGCTCCTGCTTCCTCAAACTTATAGGGGTATAAGTCTGAGACATTGAATGTCAGAGATATTCCGATCTCATTCGACAGTTCAATTTCATAAGCGTTTTATCCCAACTTCTTCAGGACTCTGCATGGCCCAATCTTCTTCATTTTCAGCTTGTTGTATGTTCCCCTTGGGAACCTTTCCTTTCTTAGATGTGCCAGAACTAGATCACCAACTTCAAACTGAAGTTGTCTCCGATGCTGATCTGCTCTGCGTTTATATTCCTGGTTCGATTCTGTCAGTCGCTGCTTCACCCTGCTGTGAAGATCCTCCATCGCCTCTGCGAATTCTTCATTGCTTGAACTCTTTGTCATTACCTACCCTGAATCCCTCAGCTCAGATACTCCTCTTGGTTGTCTGCCATATACAATCTCAAAGGGACTTTTACCTGTGCTTCGATTTATAGAATCGTTGTAAGAAAATTCTGCCTATGGCAACAAACTATCCTAGCTGTTGTGGTGCTCTGTCACTGGGCTTCTGAGTAAGTCTCCCATACTTCTATTTACAACCTTCATTTGCCCATCTGTCTGAGGATGATAGGTTGAACTAAACATCAAGTTAGTTCCCATCTTCTTCCACAGTGTCCTCCAGAAATGTCCAATGAACTTTGTATCCCTGTCCGATACAATGCTTCTGGGTAAACCATGAAGTCTAACGATCTCCTTAAAGAACAAATTTGCGATGTGAGTCGCATCACTGGTATTCTGACACAGAACAAAATGTGCCATTTTTTAAAACCTATCAACCACCACAAAGATGGAATCATTTCCTCTTTGCGTCCTTGGTAATCCCAATACAAAATCCATGCTGATTTCATCCGATGACCTCTCAGGTATGGGTAACGATTGGTAGAATCCCACATTCTGCTTTCTGCCCTTCGAATGCTGATAAATTTTTCACCTGTCAACAAACTTCTTGACATATGTTCGCATCTTCGGCCAAAAATATACTTTTCTTAGCTTCGCAAATGTCTTGTCATGGCCAAAATGCCCTGCTAATCCACCACTGTGTTTTTCTTTTAGCAGATTCTCCCTCATGGAGCAATTCAGAATGCATAACTGGTTTCCTCTGAACAACAGTCCATTCTGAATCATGTAATCCATCCATGGGCTTTTGTCTCTGAGAACTGGATTCTCATCTGCCTCGTATGCCTCTGCAAAATCTGCATCACCTGCATACATGTCTTCAAGGTTTTCAAAACCCAATGTCTTGACTCGGAATTCCTTCAGCAACAAACACTTCCTGCTCAAAGCATCAGCCACTTTGTTAGCAGTCCCTGAAATGTGTTTAATTACAAAGGTAAAATTCTGCATATACTCTACCCATTTTGCATGTTTCTGGTTCAGCTTCTCCTACTGAGTCACAAACTGTAATGCATGATTATCACTATACAACACAAATTCTTTTGGGATCAAGTAATGCCTCCACTTATTTAACGCCTATATAATGGCATAAAATTCCTTATCATATGTGGAGTATTTCACATTTGCCTCATCCAGCTTCTCTCTTAAATAAGCAATTGGTCTGTTCTCCTGGCTCAAGACCGCTCCTATGGCAAAGCCACTTGCATCACACTTTACCTGGAAAAATTTCTGAAAATCTGGCAGCACCAACACTGGTTGTTCGGTGATCTTTTGCTTCAACAGATTGAAGCTCTTATCTGCCTCTTAAGTCCAATGAAAAGACTTATGTCTCTTCTTGACTGTGTCCATCATTGCTGCACTAATCCCACTAAAATTTCGGATGAATTTCCTGTAGAAACTCGCCAGTCCATGAAAACTTCTCACCTTGAAAACATTTCTTGGTGATGGCCAATTCTTTATTACAGCCACTTTACTTGGATCCATCTTCAATTCATTTGCCGATATGAAAAACCCCAAGTAAATGATTTCTTTCTTCATAAATGAAGACTTTCTCATGTTGATCAACAACTTCTCTTGTTGTAGCTTCCTCATTACTGCAGCTAAATGCTTCAGATGTTCTTCTCTTGATTTGCTGAAAATCAATATGTCATCTAAATAAACAATGACAAACTTACCAATGAATTCTTTCAGCACTTCATTCATCAGCCTCATGAATGTACTTGGCGCATTTGTCAAGCCAAACGGCATGACTATCCATTCATATAACCCTTCATTGGTCTTGAAGTCTATCCTCCACTCATCGCCTTCCCTCATGCGAATTTGATGGTATCCACTTTTCAAATCGACCTTTGAAAAATAATTTGCCCCACTCAAGCAATCCATCAGATCGTCTATTCTCGGCAGTGGAAACCTGTACCCGATGGTGGTCTTGTTAATGGCTCTGGAATCTATACACATTCTCCAGCCTCCATCTTTCTTTAGGCTGAGTACCGTTGGAATGGCACACAGACTTAAACTTTCTCTGACCAGTCCTTTGTCTAGCAGTTCCTGCACCTGCCTTTTGACCTCCTCATTCTCCTACGGCGTCAACCTGTACGCGACCTTATTTGGCAAACTAGCTCCCGGTACAAGGTCTATGTGGTGACTTATGCTCCTCATTGGCGGAAACGAATGAGGTAGTTCGTCCACCACTATATCAACGAACTCTTCCAACAGTTCCTGAATTTACTACAGCAAATTGTCCACTCTTGTGCTAGTCAAAATGATTCTGGGTTTTCTGACCACAAAGAATTGTGGATCCTCCTTCTTCTTTACTTCTGCCAGAAGTTCCTTCCCACTCATGAGAAGTATCCTGTTGTTCACTTCCGGTTTCACCTCCTTATCTCTTATCGGAAGTAACATGTGCATTCTCCCATTCTTTTCCAGGGTATACGTATTCATTTTCCCATCATGAATGACGTTTCTATCATACTGCCATGGCCTTCCCAGTAGTAAATGGCAAACATCCATAGGAATGACATCACATAAAATTTTGTCATTATATCCTCCTATTTTAATGTCAACTAAGCACTGTTTAGTGACACTCACCTGATGTCCCTTCTGTAGCCATGAAACTTTGTATGGACTCGGGTGATCAATTGTTTCCAGTTCCAGTTTCTCCACCATCTCGGTTGAAACGAGATTATCGGTGCTTCCACTATCCACGATAACTTTGCATTTCCTGTCTTTGGTCTTGCATGCGGTTCTGAACAGTCTGCTTCTCTGAGCTGTGCCCTCCACCTCCTTTTCGGGTGTTAAGAGAAGTTTACGCATCATTAATGACCTTTCATCTTCTACGTCTTCTGCTTTAGCATCACACCTCTGTGCCTCAGTGATGTGAGCTTCTCCTTTATATGTCTTCCTATCTGGACAGTCAACTGCTTTGTGCCCGTTCTTCCCACATGTGTAGCATGTGATGATTCCTCCTCTACCTCTTCCTCTACCTCGGGTATGAGGAAAGGTGTTTGCATCAGCGTAATCTCCTCGCTGATCATTCTGTTGCCTTCTCTGTTCAACATGTGGCCCTCGCTGTGAGGTTCCACCTCTTTCAACTTTACCCTGAGGTCTCTTCCACTCCTCCTTGGGCTTCTGGAATTTATCTTGGGCAACTGATTTACCCCTCGGCTGGCTCTTGCCTCGGCCTCGCTATGTTGGCTTTCAGCTTAGCTTCTCTTCTGCCTTCAATTCCATTTGATACGCATCCTCAACTGTTCAGATGGTTGTCATACTCATCTCATCCTGGATATCATATCTTCAGCCATTCATGTACCTGGCAACTTTTTCATCATCGCTCTCCCGATGACCTGCTCTGATATTGAGCTTGTAAAATTCTTCGATATACTCCTTCACTGTCATCAACTTCTGTCTCAAGTTCTGCATTCTCCTTAACAGTGTGATCTGATAGTCCCTTGGGATGAACTTTTCCTTCATCTTCGCAATCATTCGATCCTAGATTTTGATCTTTTGTTTGCCTTTGGAACGTCTATCTGCCTGAAGCTCGTCCCACCATAATGCTACATGTCCTTTCAATTTAGTGACAGCATGCCTTACCTTTTTATCCTCTTCGATATCCTCATAATCGAAGTAGGTTTCAAGAGCTCTAATCCAATCCAATAGCTCTTCTGCATCCAGACTTCCTTCATAAGTTGGAATATCCATTTTTGTCTTGGAACTCATCCGGGCAATGGTTTTAATCAATCACTCATTGGCTGCATCTTTGGATGCAACTTCTCCTTGTTGTTCAGCTTCACCTTCGCCTTCAGAGTCACTTAGATCTCCAGCATTTGCTGTGCGTCTTTGAGCTGCTTCCATATCTTCCAATCTCGCTCTGAGATCTCATATATGCCTTTCCATCTCTGGATTCCCTGCCGGCCTACCTCTTCTTTGCACAATCCTGTCCTCTAGATCAGGCGATTGCCTTTCCCTTCTGGGAGGCATGGTGAAATTCCCTCTTTTCTCTCTGTCGCAGAAAACAAAGAGTTAATCCCGCTCTGATACCACTTGACGCAGATGCCCACCCGCACACGTCTGCTCTCACCAGGTCCTTCTTCTTCACGGCCCCGAAGAGATAAAATAATCTTCTTATCGCTTATCGGGACTTCTCCACACCCACAGGATGCTCTCCTAATGATCTCCTCTTGCGTCTATCGAGAAATCGGGCCTTGCTGGATCGTGAGTCCTTCAACCAATGGAATCGGGTCTCACAAATCCCCGAATCACGATGGAATACCCACTTCACGCCTTCCTTGTCTCTGATCCGGAATTACCCTATCAGGAAATTGGTACTCACGTGGTCGTGAGTCACTGTTCTCACGAATCTCCGATTCCCGAATTCCAATGCTACCTATCCTCTGCGTTGTCGCCTAGACCCCACGCCTTCCGGGTAAATCGGGAAATCACGTTTCGGGAATTCGTAATTTCTGTTGCACCGATCCACAGGGCCTTCCAAGTCCCGAACTCTGATATGCGATGCCACCTGTCATCGACTCATGACCAGACTTGATCCTCCGACACCTGGAATCCACTAGGCACTTTTAACCCTGTCGGGAAATCGCGTATCGGAATATCACGATTTCTCTTCTCGTAATTTCCTTGTCACCAAAAAATCCCGAAATGTTGAACCTCGACTCCTACAGATCCTTGGAAACGCATCCCTCAGATCGAATGGCTTTGAAAGTATCAGGAAATCACGGGTCATGATTTCATTATGCAAGAGTTTCACGACTCCTGAAACCCTGATATCCCAAACTCTGACTCTCCGGGATCTCTCGCCATGTGTCCTTGCAGTTTGGATGGCTCAGATTCTATCGAGAAATCGTGGATCGCGATTTCAATATGCTCAAGTCTCATGTCTCTGGAAACCCCGAATCTCCAAACCCCGATTCTTCGGGATCTCCTGCCACGTGCCCCTACAGAGATCAACGGCTAAGGTTATCTGTCGGGGTTTCGAGACTCAAGAGGTCTCAGTTCTCTCGACTTATAAAACCCCGATGCCTCCAAAATTCCGATGACATCCCAGAACACTGCCACGTGTCCTCCAAGATCAACGACTGAGATCTCTTCTCGGGTTTTCAGGACTTTCAAGGTCTCTGATTCTCACCCTATGAAAACCCCGATGACTCTGAAATCCCGATGACTCCTTCTCGGCACACTAGAGCTTACACCCAGTGCAACTTTCCCGTGATCTAACGGCTGACGGGAAAACACCCACTGATCCAACGGCTCACCAATATCTCGAGCTTGGGCTCGGTTATGGTCGTAACTTCCTCGCACTTCCACGAGATCCATCAGCTGATGGGTTTTTGTCAGTCTCCTCTGTGAGATCCTGGCCGTCGATTTCCTCCTTTTGATTTCTCTGAAATGATTAGATGTTCCTTCTCCAGACTTTCTCCCCAAGCCTGCACTTGAAATTCCTGCTTGAACCTTCCTCGACATGAACCTTCTATGCTCCCTTTCAACGATATCACAAAAGGTTCTATCCCTCTTGATCTTGTACGCCCTGCTTGCACTCAGCCTTCAACACTTTCCAAGTGTTGAATCTTTCAGACTCTGCGCCCTCTCTGCAGCAGCAGTCCTTAGCTCCTTTTGCTCAAATACAAAACTAAGACTTGTTCTTCAGCCCGTGCCTCCCTTGCAAGGCTTTAACAACCCAAATCAACTTCTGGGTGAACAAGAACAAAATTAAACTATCGATCCCTCATCAATGCACTCCTTGTGGATGAATTCGACTACACTCATTGCAGGAATCTCCTAGCTCAGATAGAGAAACAATTGAAACTCATTCCCTCTCTCTCATTAAGACTTCAGATTTGAATCCCTGAAATCACATGCACAGCATATACAAAGCAAATGCATAACCAGAAACAAACATTCATGAGCACAGAAACAATATACACAGAGAAACAACACCAGACATGAGTTTGAATCAAAGACTCTCTTCTATTAATTCAAATCTGTACATGAGTGTTCTTCATACAGTTCTCTACTTGCTCTTCTCTTCTGAATGCTTCTGAATTATATTTTACAATGATACAATGAGGGTGTCTATATCCATTTTCCCTCCTCTTATCTAAACTGTCTAATCTGGAAATAAAATCCTATCTACCTGCATTACTTCTATTAAATGCCTCCTATCTATTTCAGACAAGAGCGTAAGGCTCGAGGTCTGATACAACACAAAAGAAGCGCCATCTCTTAAATGATTCATTTAAGATCTGCGCAACAGTCCCAAAGCATTTCAAAATTTTGGGTTTGCTTCTCCAGCTGAACTTGCGCTTGATGTGCTGGCTCGCTTGCTGAGTTGGCGATGCTCCTGCATCAATGTCACAACATCCACTACATTATGTTTCAGTCCACGTTATGTTTATGCTACAAATTCATGTTGTGACTCAATGTTCAAGGGAAGTATTTGCCTCGAGAGTCAACCATCAGAAATTTCCAGTTTCAATACCTGTGTCAGTCCATACTCATTCGATTCACCATATGACATCTATTTACTATCCAAGTTTCATGTTGATTATGGGGGATACATTAAGGACCTCCTTTGACAATACTTTTCCTGTCGACTTCAACACATCATCCAGGATTTAGACTTAGAAACTCGTTAGTACCTTGGGAATTGTAGGCCTCAATGGCATGCCTCCTCACCTCCGACAATAGGTTTTCATCATTGACCTCTGATCGGATGATTCCGTGAATGTTCGAATTCAAATCATTTATTCACATTCATTGGATTGTACTAGGGTATCTTGGAAGTCATTGACATCATTGGATATTTCCCTCGCACTTGTTAACGGTTTACCTCAATGATCGGTAATCAAGTGATTTATACCATATTTGACATCAAAACATCTATTCACGTGGCGATATTCATATCACATTGGGATTGGGATGAAGACCATAGGTTGAGCATCCACTTTGTTATTTTCTTTCCCCAGGCTACGAAGGCGATTTTTTTAGCATGTTGATATATATATATATCATTTTTATTTTTATCTTCACATAGATCCACATTGTATTGGTCTATGACTATGTTTTATCATCTTGTATCTCCACTGTGTATTTCCCGTGGCTACGATCAGTTCATTTCATGGAGCTATATATCCACGTTGTATCCTTGTTGGCTATACCCTTAGTCAGTATCATAATGGATCTGCAGTGTATTTATTAGTGGCCACATCTTAAGTTCTTTGTTACTCAAGCATAGGTATGCTTGCCTTGCGTTTGAAACACATGATAACATTTGTTTGATGGTTTTTTTCATCTTCTACTAGGTTCTACAACTCCGTACCCTTGTTCCGAAAATCTACAAATCACTTCAGTCATCAGCTTCTGTCTTCTGACTTCGCACTTTGGGGGGAAATTTGTTACACGTCAAAATTTCTCACTTCGATAATGTCACATTGTCATTGTCGCAAGTGTCACACTTTTGTCACAAGCATCATAAATGTCGCATTTTCGTTCTTCATATGTCGCATTGTGAATGACACCATGGAAACACTTGATACATCCTGTAGAACAATCTAGAAGGGGAAACCGCATCATTTGACAGGCTAAGAAATTTTGCTTTCCATGATAAATGGTCATCTTAACGAAATTTTGGAATATTAGGGCTCCCCTACTCATATGAAAGGAGTGATAGCACTCCCTTTCCATCCAGAAGGGAGCGTTGCAATGCTCTGTTGCCATTTTTGAAGGAGCACCAATTGTTTGAGAGAATCATGGGAAGAAATCCCCCTTATCTCTAAAGACAACTAGAGATGATCCGAGTTGGTTTGGCTCGAATCCAAGATTTAGGATGCATCTAAGGGAGATGACACAACTAATGGAGTCGTATCCTCAACTTATTCCAAATATAACTAAGGTGTTTGAGCTTGACAAATCCTATAAAAGTAGGCATTCTCATGGTGAAAGGAGGAGAATAATCAGAAAAAAAGTATTTTCATTTTGACCATAGATATTTCGAGCAATGGGTTGGACAAGGAGGACTTGGAGACGTTGTTGCAACTGCATCTACATATTATAAGTTTCTTGTAATGTTCTCATTAATATATGCTTGGCCTATTTCCTTGAAGTTGTGTACGGTTGCATATACTTGTCTTTTATTGATAAATTTAGTTTAAACTAATATTGGTAGAGTAGGAAGTCTGCATTGTCTTTGTTGTCTATTGGATTGAAGATATCATTAAGGGTCTTTAAGATCAAGTTCATCCTAGATTAAGTGAGGACAAGCCTTAGAAAAAGGTACATCATACTTTATTCCTTTTTTCCCCTTCACTAGTTTAACTATATTTAAATGAATGTTAGTGTCCAATGTTAGCATCTTTTTGTCTTGGTAGTAGGGGTCTAGAATCCAAGAGGATATTTGATGCAGGATCATAGCTCACTCATCAAGCGAGCCAGCACATCAAGCGGAGAACAGTTGGACAGTGCCAACACACATTTTGAAGTGCTTTGGAAAGTTGTTGCGCCGCTCTTTAATGAAGGCATTCATAAAGAAGCGCACTTGGTATATGTAAATGGACCTTGAGCCTTTAAGCTCTCGTCCTTAGTAGATAGGAAGGAATTTAATAGATTTAATATAAAGTAGATAGAACATTTATTTTAGATTTGATAGCTTTAGAGCTCGAGAGGGAAACGAGATATAGACACCATCCTTTGTACATTGTATTATCATTCATGGAAGAAAAAGAGAGGAGCACGCAGAGAAGCGTTTAAACAACCTCCATGTACAGATATTGAATTAAAAAAAGAAAGTTTTGATTCAATTCCATGGCTGTGTTATTCTCTTTGTATTGTTGACATTATGCCCATGAATGTTTGCTTCTTTTCATGCATTTGCTTTTATATGTGTGTATGTGATTTCATGGTTAATTTGAAGTCTTTGAGAACAAGGAGTTAGTTTCAATTGTTTCTCTATCTTGAACCAGAGGATTCCTGCAAGGAGTGCAGTTGAATTTGTCCGTAGGAGTGCGTGACTGCAGGGTTCAAGTAGAGAAAACTTTTGTTCTTAGTCCTCAGAAGTGAAGATTTGGCACTGGAGCCATGCAAGGCATGCGCAGGCTAGAAGAAGTCTCAGAGTTACGATTCTGAGCAAAGGAATTGAAAGACTGCTGCTGCAGGTGTGCGCAAAGTTGTGAAGGCTTTAACACTTAGTGTGCTTGAAGGTTTGTCACAAGGAGTGCGCACAATAGCTTCTTCCTGAGGGAATTCGATGTCGTCGAAGCTCAGGAGGGATAAGTCTTTGAATCCATCAAAGGACTGTGTAGCGAAGTCATGCTGGAAGAGTTCAAGAAGGTGTTGAACCTTACACGCAGTTGAACAAGACTTCGTGAAAATAAGTGCTCGTTCCCATTTATAAATTGAACGGAGTGTCAGAATTCTCCAAGGGAAGGTCGAGGAAATCGGAGACCATGGGTCATACAGTGGTGAAAGAAGGTTGTGGTGTGAGTGGAAGGAAGTTAAAAGTTCGGTTGAATCAGAGCTATCGATCGGAGTCATGAGGGACAGTGGTTTTGTTCATAAATCGGCGCATCGGAAGTCCGTGAGGTAAGCTTTCTACTTCACATAAAGAGAATCGCGAGATCGCGAGAAACGAAGTCCCGACCACTTTGTATATAGTGTGGGTCATAGTCGGGTAACGTGACAGGTGATCTCGGGACATCGGGTCTCGGGAATTGAAGGGCCAGGAAATTGGTCTCGCAAGTCGTGAGGTCGCGAGGAGACGAGGAAGCGATACTCCGAGTATCGACGACTCGGATCTCGGGAGTCGAGACGAAAGTGATTTGAATGTTCGAGAGGCGAGACGTGAGAAAGAAAGGTCACGACTTCGGCGCCTCGGCCCATCAGTTGTCGGGGTTTGGAGACACAAGGGGTGAAGGTCGCAAGTTACGAAGTTCCGATCTTCCGAAGGAATAAGTAGGATTTGCGTGAAGGTAGAACCTGTGGGGTGCAGATATTCTGATAGGAATATAGAAGAGTATTTGTAACTCTTCGGGCGAGAAACGAGAAGGTCCTGGTGTGAGTGATCGTTCTCCGGGAGCGGGGAAGGTTGCATCAAGAGTGGTATCAGAGCCGGAATAGTTCTTTGTTTTCTGTAGCAAGGAAAAAGGAGAGAAGATATCATGCCACCAAGAAGGGAGAGAAAGTCACCCGACCCAGAAGATAGGGAGGTGAGAAGAAGAGGCAGGCCGACAGGAAATGTAGAGATGGAACGCCAGATGAGAGATCTCCAAGCAAGGCTTGAGGAGATGGATACAGTGCAGAGACGCGGAGTCGGTGCAGGGGATCTTAGTGATTCTGAGGTTGAAGAAGAAGTTGGACATGATGAAGAGGTCACAGCAGAGGATGCATCAACTGAGCAATTGATCAAAGCTATCGCCAGGATGAGCTCCAAGACCAAAATGGATATCCCGACTTATGAGGGAAGTCTGGATGCAGAAGAGTTGCTGGATTGGATCCGAGCACTTGACACCTACTTCAATTATGAGGATATCGAAGAGGACAAGAAGGTAAGACATGTTGTTACCAAGTTGAAGGGACATGCAGCATTATGGTGGGATGAGCTACAGGCAGATAGGCATTCCAAAGGGAAACAGAAAATCAAAAGTTGGGACAGGATGATCGCTAAGATGAAGGTGAAGTTCATCCCGAGAGATTACCAGATCACACTGTTCAGGCGAATGCAGAACCTGAGGCAGAAATTGATGACAGTTAGGGAATACACTAAGGAGTTCTACCGACTGAATATCAGAGAAGGTCATCGGGAGAGCGATGATGAGAAAGTGGCGAGATATCTGAATGGTCTGAGGTATGACATTCAGGATGAATTGAGCATGGTTACCATCCGAACAGTTGAGGATGCGTACCAGATGGCTCTGAAAGCCGAAGAGAAGCTGAGCCACAGGCAAGGACAGTGAGGGCGAGGCAGGAGTCAGCCCAGAGGCAAGACAGTTGCCCAGGAAAAATATCAGAAGCCTAGGGAGGAGTGGAAGAAACCTCAGGGTAAAGTTGAAAGAGGTGGGACCTCACAACAGAGGCAGCAATATGCTGAGCCGAGGAGACAGCATACAGAGCAGGGTGGCGGATATCTTGATACCAACACATTTCCTCGTACCAGAGGTAGGGGAAGAGGACGAGGAGGAATCAACACATGTTTCACATGTGGGAAGGACGGACACAAAGCCGTTGATTGTCCAAACAGGAAACCGAACAAAGGAGAAGCTCACATCACTGAGGCGTAGAGGCGTGATGATGAGACAGAAGATGCAGACAGTGGAAGATCGCTTTGGATGCATAAGATCCTTTTGACACTTGAGAAAGAGGTGGAGAGCGCAGTGCAAAGGAGCAGACTGTTCAGGACAGCTTGCACAGCCAAGGACAGGAAATGCAAGGTCATAGTTGACAGTGGAAGCACCGATAATCTCGTTTCAATTGAGATGGTGGAAAAGTTGGAGCTGAAAATGACTAAGCACCCGAGTCCATATAAAGTCTCCTGGCTACAGAAAGGACACCGGGTAAGTGTCACTAAACAATGCTTCGTTAAATTCAAGATAGGGAATTACCATGATGAGATTTTGTGTGATGTTATTCCCATGGATGTATGTCATATATTGCTGGGTAGACCATGGCAATATGACCTAAATGTGGTTCATGATGGGAGGATGAACACATACACTTTGGAGAAGAATGGGAGAATCCATAAATTGCTTCCGATAAAGGATAAAGAAGTGAAGCCGGAAGTAAGTAGTACCATACTTCTCATGAGTGGGAAGGAGCTTCTCACAGAGATGGAGAAGAATGAAGATCCACAATTCTTTGTGGTCAGGAAACCAAGAATTGTCCTGACAAGCACAAGGGTGGATGACTTACCAGACGAGATTCAAGAACTGCTGGGAGAGTTTGTTGACATCATCGTGGACGAATTACCTCGTTCGTTGCCACCGATGAGGAGTGTGAGTCACCACATAGACCTCATACCTGGAGCAAGCTTGCCGAATAAAGCTACGTACAGATTGACACCTCAGGAGAATGAGGAGGTCAAAAGGCAGGTACAAGATTTGCTGGATAAAGAACTGGTCAGGGAGAGTCTAAGTCTGTGTGTTGTTCCAACAATGCTAAGTCCGAAGAAGGATGGAGGCTGGAGGATGTGTACAGACTCCAGAGCGATTAATAAAATCACCATCAGGTACATATTTCCACTGCCGAGAATGGATGATCTGATGGATTGCCTGAGTGGGGCAAATTATTTTTCGAAGATTGATTTGAAGAGCGAATATCACCAGATTCACATGAGAGAGTGTGATGAATGGAAGACAACATTCAAGACAAATGAGGGTTTGTACGAATGGCTGGTCATGCCATTTGGTCTGACAAATGCACCAAGAACATTCATGAGGCTGATGAATGAAGTCCCGAGGGAATTCATCGGAAAGCTTGTAGTCGTATATCTGGATGATATATTGATCTACAATAAGACGAAGGCTGAGCATTTGAAACATTTGGCCATTGTAATGAGGAGGCTACAACAAGAGAAGTTGTTGATCAATTTGAAGAAATGTTCGTTCATGCAGGCATAGATCATTTATTTGGGTTTTGTCATATCAGCAAATGAGTTGAAGATGGATACTGAGAAGGTGGAAGTAATCAAGAATTGGCCATCACCCAGGAATGTTTTTGAGGTGAGGAGTTTCCATGGACTGGCTAGTTTCTACGGAAAATTCATTTGAAATTTCAGTGGGATTAGCGCAGCAATGATGGACACAGTGAAGAAGCGACATAAAACTTTTCACTGGACAACAGAGGCTGAGAAAAGATTCAATCTGTTGAAGCGAAAGATAACAGAGCAACCAATTCTGGTGTTGCCTGATTTCCAGAAGACATTTCAAGTGAAATGTGATGCCAGTGGATATGTCATAGGAGCGGTCTTGAGTCAGGAGGACAGACTAGTCGCATATTTCAGCGAGAAGCTAGATGAAGCAAAGCTGAAATACTCCACGTATGATAAAGAGTTGTATGCCATCATATAGGCATTAAATAAGTGGAGGCATTACTTGATACCCAAAGAATTTGTATTATACAACGATAATCATGCATTGCAGTTTGTAAGTCAATAGGATAAGTTGAACCAAAAGCATGCAAAATGGGTAGAGTACATGCAAAATTTTTCATTTGTAATCAAGCACATTTCAGGAACTGCTAACAAAGTGGCTGATGCTTTGAGTAGGAAATGTTTGTTGCTGCAGGAATTCAGAGTCAAAACATTGGGTTTTGAAAATCTGAAAGACATGTATGCAGGTGACATAGATTTCAGAGAGACATACGAGGCAGCTGAGAATCCAGTTCTCAGAGATCGGAGCCCGTGGATAGATTTCATGATCCAGGAGGGATTGTTGTTCAAAGGCAATCAACTGTGCATTCCGAATTGCTCCATGAGGGAGAATTTGGTGAAGGAAAAGCATAGTGGTGGATTAGCAGGTCATTTTGGACATGACAAAACATTCGCGAAGTTGAGTGAATCGTATTTTTGGCCAGGCATGTGAGCAGATGTTAAAAGGTTTGTTGGCCGGTGCAGGATTTGTCAACATTCGAAGGGCCGGAAGCAAAACACTGGTTTTTATCAGCCATTGCCCATATCGGAGAGGCCATGGGAGGCGATCAACATGGATTTTGTCCTGGGATTGCCGAGGACACAGAGAGGGGTTGATTCCATCTTTGTGGTGGTGGACAGGTTTTCGAAGATGGCACATTTCATTCCGTGTCAGAAGACCAGCGATGCGACCCACATCGCAAACTTGTTTTTCAAAGAGGTTGTTAGACTTCATGGATTGCCGAGAAGCATAGTCTCGGACAGGGATACCAAATTCATAGGTCATTTTTGGAGGACGCTATGGAAGAATCTAGGGACTAACTTGGCGTTTAGTTCAGCTTATCATCCGCAAACAGACGGACAGATTGAGGTGGTCAACAGAAGTCTCGGAGACTTGCTGAGAAGCTTGGTGACAGAGCACCACAACAGCTGGGATAATGTGTTACCACAGGCAGAATTTGCGTATAACGATTCGGTAAATTGGAGTACAGGCAAAATCCCATTTCAGATTGTGTATGGGACATATCCAAGAGGAGTTTCTGAACTCAGGGAGTCAGAACAGACAACGACTAGCAGTGCTAGTGCAGAAGAGTTCGCTGAAGCAATGCAGGAACTTCACAGTAAGGTGAAGCAGCGACTGATGAAATCAAATCAGGAATATAAGCGCAGAGAAGATCAGCATCAGAGACAACTTCAGTTTGAAGTTGGGGATCTTGTTCTGGCACATTTGCGAAAGGAAGGTTCCCAAGGGGAACATACAATAAACTCAAGATGAAGAAAATTGGGCTATGCAGAGTCCTGAAGAAATTTGGGGAGAATGCTTATGAAATTGAGTTACCGGAGGGCATCGGGATATCTCTGATATTTAATGTCTCGGACTTATATCCATATAAGGCTGAAGAAGCAGATGTTGAAGATGAGGAACCAGTGATCCAGTGGCAGAAGCAGATGCTGACAACAGAAAATCCACAGATGGAGTATATATTGGATAAGCGAGTGGGAAAGAAGGCCAGATGAAAGAGTATTTTGAGTACCTGGTGAAATGGAAGAATCACCCAGTGGAGGATGCCAGCTGGGAGACTGAAGCAATGATACAAAAGCATGGGCACATAGTGCGGGAGCTCATGGACAGGAGCCCATGACAATTTTCAAGCCGAGGAGTATGATGCAGGAGCATCGCTCAGTCATCAAGCGAGCCAGCACATCAAGCGGAGAACAGCTGCACAGCGCCAGCACACATTTTGAAATGCTTTGGAAAGTTGTTGCACCTCTCTTTAATGAAGGCATTCATAAATAAGCGCACTTGGTATATGTAAATGGACCTTGAGCCTTTAAGCTCTTGTCCTTAGTAGATAGGAAGGCATTTAATATATTTAATGTAAAGTAGATAGAACATTTATTTTAGATTTGATAGCTTTAGAGCTCGAGAGGGAAACGGGATATAGACACCCTCCTTTGTACATTGTATTATCATTCATGGAAGCAAAAGAGAGGAGCACACAGAGAAGCGTTTAAAGAACCTCCATGTATAGATATTGAATTAAAAAAAGAAAGTTTTGATTCAATTCCATGGATTTGTTATTCTCTGTGTATTGTTGACATTATGCCCATGAATGTTTGCTTCTTGTCATGCATTTTCTTTTATATGTTGTGTATGTGATTTCATGGTTAATTTGAAGTCTTTGATAACAAAGAGTTAGTTTCAATTGTTTCTCTATCTTGAACCAGAGGATTCCTGCAAGGAGTACAGTTGAATTTGTCCGCAAGAGTGCGTGACTGCAGGGTTCAAGTAGAGAAAACTTTTGTTCTTAGTCCTCAGAAGTGCAGATTTGGCACCGGAGCCATGCAAGGAATGCGCAGGCTAGAAGAAGTCTCAGAGTTACGATTCTGAGAAAAGGAATTGAAAGACTGCTGCTGCAGGTGTGCGCAGAGTCATGAAGGCTTCAACACTTAGTGCACTTGAAGGTTTGCCGCAAGGAGTGCGCGCAATAGCTTCTTCCCGAGGGAATTTGACGTCGTCGAAGCTCAGGAGGAATAAGTCTTTGAATCCATCAAAGGACTATGCAGTGAAGTCATGCTGGAAGAGTTCAAGCAGGTGTTGAACCTTACGCGCAGTTGAACAAGACTTCGTGAAAATAAGTGCTCGTTCCCATTTATAAATTGAATGGAGTATCGGAATTCTCCGAGGGAAGGTCAAGGAAATCGGAGACTGTGGGTCATACAGTGGTGCAAATAAGGTTGCGGTGCGAGCGAAAGGAAGTTAAAAGTTCGGTTGAATCGGAGCTGTCAATCGGAGTCACGAGGGACAGTGGTTCTGTTCATAAATTGGCGCATCGGAAGTCCGCGAGGTAATCTTTCTACTTTGCGTAAAGAGAATCGCGAGATCACGAGAAACAAAGTCCCGATGGCTTTGTATACAGTGTGGGTCATAGTCGGGTAACGTGACAGGTGATCTCGGGACATTGGGTCTTGGGAATTGAAGGGCCAGGAAATTGGTCTTGCGAGTCGTGAGGTCGCGAGGAGACGAGGAAGCGATACTCCGAGTATCGACGACTCGGGTCTCGGGATTCGAGATGGAAGTGATTTGAACGTTCGAGAGGCGAGACACGAGAAATCGAGGTCGCGACTTCGGCGCCTCGGCCCATCAGTTTTCAGGGTTTGGAGACACAAGGGTTGAAGGTCACGAGTTACGAAGTTCCGATCTTCCGAAGGAAGAAGTAGGATTCGCGTGAAGGTAGAACCTCTGGGGTGCAGATCTTCCGATAGGAAGATAGAAGAGTATTTGAAACTCTTCGGGTGAGAAACGCGAAGGTCCTGGTGTGAGTGATCATTCTCTGGGAGCGGGGAAGGTTGCGTCAATATTCACCTGTCCACAGGGGAATTTTCCTACAACAATAGTCACTTATTTTATTATTCTATAAATACTAACTCAACACTCTTTTCCAACATACAAACTTCTTATGTGCCTAATGTTGAGTAAAATGTCTATGTCAAATATAATTGACAATCTATTAATTATAACTGCCATCCCAAAACTCGAGTGAGAATTGAAATGGGTGGACACCTCTTCTATCAACTACGACCAGAAGGGGATATTTAGGAAGCAACATAAAACGAGAGATTGATTCCCTGTGAGTGAATCTTTCTCCTTCCTTCCACTCATTTAGGTTGACAGGTTGATTTATTATCTATGTAATAACAAGTCCACAATCAATCAAAAAGAAGGGGAAGAAGAAGAAAAACAATTAAAATGGTTCTCCTAGTTTTTATTAAAGGTATTAAGGTATTTTATTTAATAGGAAGTCTACTTGAAATGCTAGACTTTTGGAAAACTAGTACATTGATTTTGTTCAAAAAAACAATTCACTATTTCAATGGTTCTCTAAAACTCTTATTACTGCATGACATTACAAAATATTCCATATAAAGTTACTGCATGGAATTACAAAGGATTCAATACATAGAGCTGAAAAATGAATATAGACCTTCAAACATTGTGCATACGTACATAGAAATCAAGAGATCAATGTATGATTTATGATTCTCGTCGATTAGAATGTAATTTTAATACTTTGGGTTGATTTATGAGAAAAAACATAAAAATTGGAGCATTTTAATTAACTATTAATCCACTCTAGAGTCTAACGATTAGATTGTATTTTCAATAATTTGGGTAGATATATGGAAAAACTGGAGGGTTTTAATTAACTATTAACCCACTTGAGATACTAATGTAAATCCACTCTAGATTCTAACAATTAGATTGTATTTTCAATACTTTGTGTTGATACATGAAAAAACTGGAGGGTTTTAATTTACTATTAATCCACTCGAGATACTAATGGGAGCATAGGCATAATGTTTGTACTAGGAGAGGCAAGGTACCAACAAATGTAGTCCTTTAAAAACCATCCATACTAATTGTTGTCGAAAAATGATAGTAAGCTTGATGATAGTTAACGTTCACTAAGACTAAAATTGGTCTATTGGACTTTAAGAAAAGCAAGAGATTACCTGTATTTCTTTAAATTGTTATTTTGATGCTTGAAAAACATTAAGAGAAGCATTCCAATATCATTAAAGTTTTGATTATTGGAAGTTTAGAAAGGTCAATATTGTGACAAATGTTTGGAAATTGGGATCTAATTTGGGTATATGCAGGGCATTCTAGGAGAAAATGATATTCATGTTCAACCCTCTTGGTGTCACAAAGGTGGCAGATTCTTTCTTGCCATGGTGTTTTGGGGATTGTCCAATGCCCAGTTTCACTATGCACCTCATGAGAACTAGTTATTATTTTATCAATATTGATTATCTTCTTTATGCTAGTAAACATAGAGAGATACTTTTGACACTACAAGGAAAATACCTTTTAGCACAGGTTATAGCAGAGGTTTCTAGTGTTACAAAATTGGCAAAAATTGTCAAAAAACCTTTTGCTATAACATTTGTTATGGATAGTGGATGTTTTTGTGGATACTATAATGAAAGTTGATTATAACTAAAAAGATATGGGCGGCCAAAGGTGTTAGCAGATTTTTACAAATCGTTGTGTTTGTATAAGGCACAAGCACTGGTGCGTACATACACCTACAACATCAGTGTTATACACTTAATGTCAAGCACCGAGGAAGTAAAATATGAAAGCACCAGGGTAGTAAAATAGTGAAGCACTGGGGATTTAACATAAAAACACACTGGGAGAGTTAAATATAATTAAGCATTGAGGCTTTTTGCATAGAACAAACCGTTGCATTATTAATAAGAAGGCACAGATGTTGTATAAAATAATATGCATCTGTGTGTTACAGGGAAAAACGCCATGGTGCATTAAGTATCAAAAGAATTGGTGCTTTGCAGTAATAAAAAAGAAACGATGCTTATCAATAAAATAATAGTGTCGCTGTGTATCAATATCACAGATGCATCGATGCCTCATATAAGATTAACACACCGATGGCCAAATTTTTAATATAATTTTGTGGTATTAAATTAATATTGAAACTAGTGCTAATTTTTTACATACCGATGTGAATTTCATATGAAACACACTCATCAGTTTTAATATTAAACATGTTGCTGAGATTAATAATTAAAACACACCAAGAAACATCGACCTGTGATAGTGCAATTATTGTTATTTTTTAATTCAATTATTTATCAAAAAAATTACATATATCTTATATTTTGATTAGTGAATATGGATATGATGTTTAAATTTATTTGTTATATCATTAGATTTTGCATCTCTTCATTATAATACGTATTCATCCATATGTTTAATCAACGATGTAACATTTCACAACGACAATGGACAACGCAATAAAATAAATTAAAAGATATTTTATTATATGAATAAGAGGGTTTTGTCATACAAAATGGGACACATATCGGTAATCTCTTTTCTTTCAATTGGGAGACCGTGTCCATTACATTAAACAAAAATGTCTGATTTTCATAGACATTTATTTCAAAAAAACACAATTGCAGCTTGCATTGATATCCAAATATATTGTTCATCATTCTTCATTGGAATGGTTGTTAGTGCTTGAGTTACTTCCATGCCTTAGGTTATTTGTCTGAATGTTTGGTTGATTGTCTCGATTGTTTTATTCTTCTTGAAGTTCCATCTACAAACATAAAAATAAACTGTAATGAGTCTATCTACATAAATTGAAAAACGACGTACCTGCAAAGGAATAAGTAAATTCAAGGATGGTTGTTGTAAAACAACATAAAATATAGAAAAAAAAAATTAAGTTGTTATAAGGAAATAACAATTACTCACAAAATTTGCTATCAACCCTTTGCTTCCCCGGCATCAAGTTTTATGTGCAGAATGAGTTCCATTTTCTTTTATTTTCTGTAAGAAAATATTTGAAAATTAATATTTAATGTACAATTAATTATTTGTACCTAATAGAAAAATTCGAGGATTACATACAGTGGAAGCATGTTGTTGTTGAGATAGATCCTCCTACGATGCAATTATGTCCAATTCTATGACCATCTCCTTGTACACTTTTTTGGACATTCCTATTGGCATGTTTCAGATATCAGCTCGTTGGTCTAAGATTTTCATAATTTTCGTGAAAAAACAACATGCCAATAAAGTATTTTTATATTGATATATGAAAACTAAATATCACAAAATTGATATATTAATAAATGAATACTTTGTAATATTAATATATTAAATAATATTAATATTAAGTAATATTAATATATTAAATTGATATATTAATATATATATATATTCTAAAAAAATATTTTTAGGAATATTACTTTTTGAATGATTCTTTTTTGTTGTTGTATGTTTTTTCTATTGCAAGTATGACAGGTCTCATTGACCATTGCTCTTGAAATGCTTCATCTAGTTTAGATATAACCTGGTTCTTGAAATCATTGGATTGATTTCTATATTGTAAGTGGAAATTACGTCTATACATTCATTCCATTATATCTCTCATAGTTCTGTAAAAAAATTTCCCCCATTGATTAATTTCCAACACCACTCTAGATGAGCTAAGGACCATTTCATCATCATTTACATCTTCTATATTAATTAATTTTGTTTTGTTATGATTACATTTTGTTCCCTCGTTGTTGGTTCTTGTAGAAAATTAAACATAAGTGAATTAATAGATTGTTTGAAACATGTCATCTAATATTCCTAAGTATATTATTAATGAAAATTCATAAAAAAAAAAATCATATTGAATAATATTTTTTCATTCACTTGATTCATCCCTCTTCAATTTTTCCATCAAGCGTTTACACTCTTCTGCATTTAGATTAGAAATAATATTATAGAGTCTGCTCATTTTGTGGCCTTGCATGACACACACTAACCAATACATATTATTTAAGCTTACATATATTTCAACCATATTAATTTTGTATATAATTTATAGAGAACCTACCTTTCTTGTTTTTCCATATGTTTCATCATTCTGTCGACCGAAACATTTCTTATTTGAACTCTTCTCACTTATATTTTTATCAATATACAACCTGTACCATTCAATACATAAATTATTATATATATTTTATAAATAAATCACATAATTTTCAGCGAAAAAAATCGTTGTAACCGGTGTGCTTTTTATATACAAAGCGTTGGTACGTTTATTACATAAAATGCACTGGGGCGTTCCATACAACAAAATGCACCAAATAGTTTAATTTCTTTTTTTAAATATTGTGAATTACAACAATGCAATATATAGAAGACATCACAGTGACTACAATACAAAACAAAAACATAGCAACACAATTAAACGTTCATAAAAAAAAAACAATAGAAAAATTACACATCGTTGAGAATAAATTTTTTAAAAATTGTGTGACAGCATTTTCTCTATTGTTTAGATGAGAACATCGGTGATATTTTATAGGAGAACATTGGCAATATTATTTTTTTGCACCATATTTTTAATTTTTTAATTTTTTTTTTAAATCTGGCATTATCGATGTGTTCCTTATTCATAAATGCACCAATGCATTTCTGTCGAAATGGTGCACTCAAATATCATAAAACATTTAAAAAAAAAAGGTCAAATAGGAAACCGTTTAAATTTTATTTTTTAAAAAGGAAGAGGATCGATTGCGTTTGGGATGCGATGGAATAATTTGTCCCTTTGCATGACATGCCAAACACTTATATATAGAAAACAAAATCATTATATCTAAAATACCTAAAATGAAAATCCCTAATTCTGAAGTGATAGAGGGAGTTAAACCCTAGGGTGAAATTTTGCATTCATGTAAGCAAAACAAAACAAGGGTTTAAGGTAATCATGGATTATTTTATTTTATTTTTTCTTTATGTAGGGTTTTGAGTGAATCACCATACCCTTCAAATCCTGATTTTCTAAATATTTTTATTGTTCTAAAGTATTCTTCTACTCCAGAGTGCTCCCTGATATGTCTCTCTTCCAAATCTGTCTCTTGTAAATTTTGGAAAATAATGAAAATATTAAATACCTTCTTAATATTAAAAAAAGTTTGTGAAAAAGGTTTAGAGTGAATCACCATACCCTTCAAATTCTCATATTCTGAATAATAATGTAAATCCAAAGTATTATGCTCCTCCATAGTGTTCCTCAATATGTCTCTCTTGCAAGTATATCCCCTCCAAAATTTTGCAAAATAATGAAATAGTGATTAGTATTTAAATGACTTTATGAAGTTTGATTCCCACTCTTTTTTTAATTGTTTAAAAAAATTGCAGTTTTTTTTTTCTGGCACGACAATGCATTTATGTAAGACACACCAGTGCATCCATATTACATTACGCATCAGTTGTCCACATTATTTGATTCACCGGCAACATATAATTTTTTTTTATTAACAAAATCTTGAAACACATTGTGGTTGATTTTTCAATGCACCGGTGCTTATTATTAATATGTGCATCGATGCATTTGATGTTTATAAGTGCATATTGATGCTTTTAAAGTTATTTGAACTTTTGTTTGCACATAAAATACTATATTCATCTCAAATTATCTTTTAGGATGAATTCACGTGAATTGCAATACTACAATACACATTTTACGTTTTAAGTCGCCTTATTCTTAAAAAGTGGTTTCAAAACTATATTCAAACTCAGATTGTGGTATGGTCCTCGAAATTTATTTTATATTTGTAAAAGAAAATTTATTGCTAATTCTTCTGAAATTCAGGGAGAAAACCTTATTATATGATCAAATGTCCAATTCTTCAAATTACAACCCATTCCATATTGTTCAGAGTCTATCGTGGAGTCCTCCCTTTGCATATCTAGTAAGTTTAGCTTATTTTATTTATGTTTCAATTATGTCATTGAATTTTTTTTTATCCATGTCTATCTAAATAAAAATGTATCCAAATTTGCAGGATCCTGATTCACAATCGAGTTCAGATGAAGAAAATATTCCAATACTGGTTCAAAAATGTTGGAAGGTCTTATGAGGATAAACATACCACAAGCAGTTGGTAGATGAAAATGGACAATCTCTTTACCCGAACAATTGTGACATTCCATAATCTAACTACAATCCTTGGTCGACGATGGGAATAATTGTTTGGTATAATGTAATTTGAACAAACAAATTATTGCATTGTGTTTACTAATATCATCGATGTACTAATATTCAATATTTTTGAAATTATAAGTCTTCTGATGATGAATGACCTACCTATATCTTCAATTGCACCCCACAACAATTTCAACCAGATATAAGGATGCAATGAAAGCACAACGTAGAGATGAAGCGTACCAAAAATGGTTGAATGAACCACCTTTTCAATTCCAACTATGTCTAGATTCATGAATTAGGAATGACTACAACAATAGTAGTTCTTCAGAAGTCGGCAATGGAGACAATAAAAAGGAGGTTGGTATGGATGATTACTTATGGGATATGACTTCCATGGAGACAATGTTGTTCGATGCATTCCAGAATGACTAGCTAGGGGATGATGCTCATATCAATGGTACCATTTTCAAAAGACTAAAATATGCTTCCACAAACCCTCTCTTTGGACCTAGTTCAACGTGAAAGAAAAGTTTGGCATGTCAAACACATGTTTCTCGACAATATTGAGGTAATTGAACAACAAGTTCCTTATATTAATTTTGAGAAATATTGTCACACAATCAACATTATAAATGGTTTCTTTTATAAACATTAAATGACCTTGTACATTTCTATTTCCCACTAAGTGAAAGATATTCAAAGATAAGTTTCTTCCTAGTGATAATGCTTTTCCCCGTAGCTGCGAAGAGGCAAAGCAGTTGTTGAAAATGTTGGTTGTTGAGTATATATCATATCATGCATGTCCAAATGATTTTATTCTATATAGAGGAGAATATGTAGACAAAGAGATATGTCTTAAATGTGGGCATGACAGGTACCATAAATAAAATAAAAATGGTTAATCACATGGTCCTTCTCATAATATATTGAGGCACATGCCTATAATCCCAAGGATTCAAAGACTCTTTCATTGCAAATAATTAGCTATGTTGCAAGGATGGCATGTCTCGCACAGAAGTGAGTCGGGAGGTATGTGAATCCCAACATATTCAATAGCCCTGAAACATATAGAGAATGCATGGCCAAAAAAATTCAAGGATGAAGTACGAAGACTATGACTCAGCATAGAAATGGATGGTGTGAACCCATATTCCCTCCAAAAACCCAACTATTTTGTTTGGCCTATAGTAGTGACCAATAAAAATATCCCCCCATGGTTGTCTGTGAAGAATGAACATGTTATGTTGGCGCTTACAGTCGCTGGTAGAAGACAAGTGAAGAATATTGATGTCTACCTACAACCACTGGTAGATGAATTGAAGGAATTATGGGAAGGGATACATGTATACCATGTATCAAGACCCATCACAACAAAGAGGAGTTTTACATTGTATGGCATATGTGCTTACACCAAACATGATTATCCAGGCTTAGGAGTTTTCTCTAGTAATTAACATACTTATTGATATATTTATATATGTACAATATTTATTTGCTATGATTGATATTCTATTCTTAAACGCTAACGTGTTATGTACACAATAATTTGGTAGGTCTTGTAACTAAAGGTTATCATAGATTTAAATGTTTTGGACCTTGTATGAAGGCTAGGTGGTCAAACCACCTACAAAATCCAGTGTATGGTTTCTTGAGGGTATTCCTCCCAAAAGAACGTCCTTATAGAAGAGAAACATCTTCTTTCAATGGTAAACTAGAGAGAACCCAAAGGCCTACAATAATAACACCAACAAAATGGCTTAGAGAATATGAGAGAGAGGATTAAAACAATATTACATAAATATTAAATTCAAATGGGGAGCCTATGTTAGATGATCCATAATTCTTTGACACCTATGTTGAGAAATTTCCCATTGGGATGAAAAGGAAATCTATCTTTTATGAGCTCCCCTATTGGGAACATTTTAATATTACCCACTTACTAGATCACATGCATATATTTAAAAATGTTTCATCTTATTTATATAGGCACATATCATCGAAATAAAGTGACACATTGGTTGTGAGGATAGATCTTATTTCTTCAAAAACTAAAAAGGAACATTGGCTAAGACAAGAAAGTAGAGGAGACACTGGTCCCTTTTGGTATTTCAAAGAAGGCGATCTCCCATGGATTTGGAAGAAAAAAGATCTTTCTTTGGCAAAGGAAGTTATATTGGGCGTGAAGGTGCCTTATTTATATGGGTATTTCCTACGACGTTGCTTCACTGTGAATCAAGACCATTTTTGGGGGTTGAAATTACATGACCATTTGAACCTTCTAAAGGTACAACATATGTCAAAAATATGATTTTATTATTTGTAATTTTTATTTTTATGCCATGGGATAAAACAAAATTAATTTTTTTGGTGTTTAATATGTAGTTTCATTATCCTCTATTCGTGCGTGGGTGTATGAACCATGAATTCCCCCATGACATAATATGTTCCATATCTAAATTATCTGCATTTGTACGTTGGATCACATCAAAGGAGATTCATATGGATAGCATTCCACAGTGGCATCAAGAGATAGCTAAGATTGTTTGTATGTTTGAGAAGGAACTACCACTGAGTTTCATGGACTTGAAGGTTCATATTATAATTCACCTAGTAGATGAGGTTGAATTAGTCGGGGTGGTCTCCTATCATTGGATGTTTGTATTAGAGAGGTACATGAAGAAATTGAAAGGATTTGTTCGTGAAAGGGAAAAACCTGAGGGGTCTATGGAAGAGGGGTACATATCCTATGAGTCTTTCTATTATGGCAGTGAGTACATCAAATAGATAGACAACACACCGGGTGCAGGGATTTGGGATGACGAAAGGGATAAAGACGAAATAAAAGGGGAGCTTCTCCAAATGAATGGAAAAAGACACTTGATAAATCGTAAGTGACTTATCATTTTTCAGATTTCTACGCAGTAACTATTCACACTGAACTTCAGAATGTATACTTTCATGATCTCATATGTATTATATGTTGGTTTGATTTCATGAATACATCAATGAATTCATAAATTGATGCCATCAATAAATTCATTCTTTACAATTCAGAGGCAGCACAGCTGTGGGTCGCATTGTACAAAAATAAGAGGAGAAAATGGGAAAGTGATAGGAAAGAATTCAGATGGTTGAATGGAAGAATAATGCCTTATCTTGATCATTTAAAAGAAACTATGCCAATTATATGCCCCAAATGTTGGGTTGTTGACCAAGTTAGAAAGAAATATGGTGCATCAAACCATTACCCGCGTGAAGAAGAGGATGCACTAAACATAGGGATTGGTTGCAGTAACTCGGTAATAATCTTTTTGTGTACATATTTAACTTTGTAATGCACATTTGAATTGTAAGTACATCTATATTAGTTTATATTTTAATGGTCGGGTTATTAGACACATATTGACATTGTGATTTGTTCATTTTTTATAGGTGCATTTGTTCTCATATATGTGGGCATATGGACATCATTTTCACATAGAGGATGTATATGATGGACACATGACACAAGACTATGGAGTGGAAGTTGAGTTCGACCAATCTAGTCGTGCTAGCCACCTCAATCAAAACACCATATAGGGGAAGTTAGGTTACACCGGAAATATACAAGAGATCATTCGAGTGGAATTCTCTTCTTTCCAATGTGTTATTTTTAGGTGCAAGTGGTGGGAAACCTTTGACCAAAATAATGTAAAGGAAGATCGTGATAGTGGGATGATATGTATCAACTCTAAAAATATGTGGGATGAAGCTAAGGAGCCTTATGTTTTTCCAAAACACTGCAACAAGTGTTTTTTTACCCAGATGTGTTGGATAGGGATTGGTGGTTTGTATTAAGACACGACCCTAGACCAAAACATATTTTTGAGAACGAGAGTGTTATCATGCCAAGCGAGGAAGATAATGAGGGTGATGATAATAGAGATTGATATGTACATGTTTTATTCTATCTTTAATACACTTGTTGTATATTTTTTTTATATTCTTTATTTCGCTAATTATATTATTTTTTATTCATCTTCTGAGGGAGGAAATGTTAAGTTAATTATAACAAATCTTTGAACGATTTTAGCTAGTTAACAGTCAGTTTGATGCATAATTTGTTTTTCTTTCAAATTATTTGTGATTGCATGGAGGGTGAAATCATGAAGATGGGTTACACTTTTGCTTGTTTTATGAGAAAAAAAACTGTATTTTCACAAGTTCTTCAACTTCCGGCATACAAAAGTATTTTTTTTATTTAGAATTTCACTTTACACTAAAAACAAAACTTGTGAAGAATTGTGTTATATTTCCAATGAGTATTTTTCAATTTTTGTTTATCACGATTTGATATGTCAATTTGAAAATTGTTTAACAGTATGTTCCTTAAACATGAAATGAATGATAATGAGTTACTTTTTTCTACAACAATCTATCTATTATTAAACTTACGTTTTTAAGAAATGAAATATACTGCAACAATCTACAGAGAATCTATTTTATTATGACTATAATTTTGAATCTAACGGATGAATACTATAATTTCTAGAATTTTTTGAAGTTGACCAAGCTGAAAACGTTGCAGATTTTAAACACATGTTTTTCTACACCTTGTATCTATCTTAATTTTTAATTAAAACTAAAATTTAAATATACCCTTTTGAAAAGAAAAGATTAAGGATTATGAATATATTTGTTTCAAATTTTTTCACTGTATATTTTTAGAGATACCGATATTTCATTTCACCGAATCATAATGTCTGTTGAAAGTATTATGTAGTGTTTTTTTTTTTTAATTAAATAAAATTAGATAAAAATAAAGAAAATGAAAACAAATTATAAGAATTGAAAGTAGATTCAATTTTGGAAATGCTGGTGTCATTTTCGAAACTAAATTCTCAGTATTTGCAGGAGTTTGCAACCTTCGAAGTTCAGTTAAGCTTGGGGAAATTCTTTGGTTTTAGTTTTTAGTCCCAAATTCCTTTTTTCGAACGAAATACTCTTTCGGCTGAAAACCTAATATTTCAGCCGAAAGACTAAAATCTAACGAAAGTTGTCAAAACTGAACAGTTTCCAAGGTTTTCGAGCGAAAGACCATTATTTCGGCCGAAAGGATGTCGAGCAAATTCTGTCAGTTGGAAAAAATGAAAAGACACGTCGTATCGTTTCATTTCGTGCCAAATTGTATAAATAGGCTTTTGTCCGAACACATTTAACACAATTCATTGGATGGAAAGACAGATATAAGCTCGGGGATAGGGATTTCAAAGCATTTCTATTACTGATTTCAGTTGTATTCTTTTCTTTATTTATTTCTTCCCTATGTTGCATAGGCTTAATTGGAGGATTGATATCGATACATGGTGGTTTTCTAGAGCACTTAAACAAAGTTTCGAATCATATTTTTAGTTTTTGTTGAATAAGGTAATTGATGTTTGTTCAAGTTTTTATTTGAATAACAATTTATATGTTGAAAGATAAATGTTGAGCATTTTTTCAAGGTGAAGTCTTTGTTGAACATATATTTTATAGATAACTATAGAATTTATGGGAAACAAAAGTTTGTGCAAGAGAAAATATGATCGCAGTCGAGATGATACTCGCCAAATCCAACAAAGGAAAGAGCTTTATCGGAGAAAGAAACAAGAACGTGCAAATATTCAAGAAACAAACGATGATAATTTCAATAGATATTTTCAACAAGAAGAAGTTCAACAAGGTATGCATGCACATATGATGATCGATCACATGTGTAACAACCTCTCGTTTTGTCACGACATCAAGCCTCTCATAACAAGTGCAGGATTTTTTTTTTTAAACTATATGAATCAAGAGAAACAATTTATTGAGTTTGCTACTTGCTCATTGGTTTAGAGGCATGAATAAAGTTATAATAATTGTAACACCCTCCTCGTTACGACAACAACTCTGACAATAGGTGCAAAATTATTTTTTTTGTTTAAATGTGTGTGCGCGTGTGTGGAAAGGAAACAGACACACTTGACTCTACAACACCACATGGAAACCAACAAGATGCAACCACGATGATCACCACCTGAATACAAGATGCACAACAAGTAGTTGCAAGCAATGAACGATCACATACATAAGGCGCACCATATAAACATTTAACGACATACTGGGGTAGGTATAATACAAACACAGAGGGAAGAATCCATGGTGGTAGATCTTACTATTTATGCACAGGAAAGCAGGGCGTTTAATCTCAGTTCTCTGCTTCGAAGAGAGAGAAGGTCAGATAGGCTCCTGGCCGACTGCTCAGGCATAAACTAGTAATCTTCATCCGGCGTGTCGCAAGAGTGATAACCCTGCCTTTAAAGGGACCGAGACTCTTGATACGACACTGGATTCTTACACAGGAAATACATACAGAAAAATATACTAAGCTACAAGGAGGTGTCTACATAACTCCCGACACAGGCAGACAATCCCACTAAGCTAAGGACTATCATCAGACCAACCCCAGTGCAATCAACTTAACAATACAGTAACATAACCCTTCAACTGCGAGTGAGAATTAGAAATCAATTCCAACATTGTGCATGTCGCGCCACCAAAAATCTAAACATTTAACATTTATTCAATCCAAATGAAATTACAAGCGCGCCTGGAAATAAAAGGAATTGTGCCTCTAGTGGTTACTGTTAGATAGTTTAACAAGGTTATTACACAATATGGTTACCCCTAACAATAAAATTGATGATATCATTACCATAAAGTGACAACACCTATATAATTTAAAATGCCATGACCTTGCAGTAAAAGAATTACATTACAAGACACTGACCACTAAACCACCAGTAAGGCCATTAACTCAATCTATTCAACCCCCAAAGCGATCCCAACCTCGCAATTCTTAAGTGCATAACAACTTTAAGATAAAATCTAAGTAGCCTTAAGTCATCTCATTTGAGCGAAATTAATAAGGGCATCGAGATACTAAGTAATTCAACTTGCCTTAAGTATTTAAGGGTTGCTATGAGTGTTTTGTTCTAAGGTTTCTATCTAAGAACATAACGGTATATATATAACCTTATCCCCATAAGAGATTTATATACATCTCAACAATCTTTACCCAATTCTCATACCACCAACTAATAAAGAACACTTCCTGATTCTAACTATAGTAATCATTTAAAATTTAATAGGTTCATAATTATAAAAGATATCAATTAAAATTCCTTAATGTTTCTTAACCTCATCTGTTCCGATTTAAAAGGGAAAAACTACATTATAAAGCTCATGTGCAATCGATACAACAGGGATGCTGGTTGTAAATTCTGGAAAAATAAAATAAAATAAACAGTTATGACAATTAAACAATTTATTTCCGAAATTACATAATGTTAAATACATCTTATTTCCAGAATTTACAAAACATTATCATTAAATGAAATCCACTTATTTTAATAATAAAAAGGGTTGATCCCATAAACACTATTCTAAAATAGCGCTGGAATTATAAACAAGTATTTATCAAAATTGAAATAAGTAAAGGAAATATTAATTTTTATTAAATGAAAATGGTAAATAAACATTTGGATTACAACTATCAAAATTAAAATGTATTAAACAGTAAAAAAAAAACCAAGCATTAATGGAATTAATAAATAACGCAACATTGTAACTTTTTCATAATCCTTAAAGGTATAAATATAAGGAATGAAAACAAAAACAACCAAATTGACTTAATTTGCTCTTTTCTTTGGGTAACCAAACAAGTTCAAATCCCATCCATTTCAGAAATAAAACAAAACAGAAAACTAGTTTTTAATGATATAAATGCAAGTGTATTTCATAAATTTCATGATACATTGGTAAAGCTCAAAGTAGAAGGTTGTTATATAAAAAAACTAACATAGCAATACAAGACCTTTCAAGTAGGGACCAGATCTAGGTAATCTAATTAGCGCTGCATTTATCCTCAACTATCTTGGCACTATCATGAAGTAACTAATCCGAATAATTAAGGAACCCTGCATTACCTAACCTGACCTTAAATAACCGTGTTTACATATAAGGTAACAAATTAACTCACAATCCTCATTTTCTATTTTTTTTTCTGTACATTACTTTAAATATTTATGCAAATCTATAACTCAAATATTTATGAAAACACTTTTTCTCTTTTATAATTCTTTAATTTATTCTAGTTTCTTTAATTTATTCTTGTGACAAAGGATACATCACAACAAATATTTGTGGTGCTTTCTGCTGTACATGAAAGGTGTGGACGGTTATGCATTTAAAATTTAGGAAATAGACTAAGATTTATTCAGATAGTGTGACAATATTTGTTTGTGCTCTCAAAAAGTTGAAGTACGATTCAACTGGTTTTACAGGCACACATTATTATAATGTGCAATGTAATGTGTCACCCAAACTGTAGTTGATCGTAAATCAACTCAACAACAAAATTCAAGGTAGATTCTTCGCACTTATATTGGCAGTTATTTTAAGAAAATAATTGAAATGATTAAAAAAAAGAAGCATTGCAGTAGATAAAATGCCCACGGCAGAAGGTAAGAAAACGCCCCAGTAGATTTTAAACACCCACCAAAAATCAACTCACACAGTAGATATAAAACACCCGCCAGCATTCAACCAATACTCAGCAGTCAAACAATACTCAGTAGCTTTTAAAACGCCCAGCAAAAATTCAAACGCCCACAATCAACAATGCCGACAGAAATACAATGCCCACCATAGGTAAATACCCCAACAAAGAGAAAAATAAATGCTCTGGCAGTACGAGAAAGCCCAGGGAAAAGTAAAAATGCCCCGGTAAAAGAAACGCCCAGGGAATGAAAAAACGCCCAAATCTGAAAACAAACGTCGGCGAATGAACTATGGAAATGTTCCCATTAACATGAGACGCCCCCATTAACAGGAAAACGCCCACCATAACCTCAGACGCCCCCCATTAATATTAAAAACACCCGCTGACTATAAAAACGCCCCATAAATGGTATACAGTACCCATAAACCTAAAACGAAATTACCAGAACCCTAAGTCTGTACCAAACACACAAAAAAATGAAATGATTTTTCAAAACGAAATGGCTGTACCTTCATAGCCATATTTACACGACCCCAGTCATCTATGAACTCCCCCAACCAAATGTAAAACGCCCATGGTAGAAGGAAAAATGAATCTGGGTTGTAAGGTAAAAAGGCAGTGAATGCAAACGCCCAAGAATATTTATACGCCCAAGGACCCAAGTACAATAAGCATAAACCCCAAGTAAAATTGCGAGAACCCTAAAACGGTGCCAAAAATGCAAAACCATAAACTGCCCTGCTAACATTCTTAGAGCGTAAAAAGGGTTTGATTCCTGAGGTTCATTGCAACCATTCTAAACTAATCTCCATCACAAAACTAAAGCATTCATCCAAAATAAAAAACACAACCATCTAAATTTTCAGACGTAAACATAGACTAGCATTCAACCAAAAATAAAAACATACCTTGGCCTGTTCGCCTGCTTTGGATGGCGTCAGCGTGCTCCTTGATGCTCCCGCTCGATGACCATAGAGGACTCACCAGTACCTCCCAGCCAAACGCTAGGGGTACTCTTCTTCTCCCTCAGCCCCCCGAGCCACAAAGGGGCCACACACAATCCATACAGTAGCCTAGCTTCCCAACTCGCCTCCAAGGCTGAGCTACCACTCTAACACAGCTGAGAAAATCCCCAACTCCTCACAAGCAATCGGTCCAGTTGCAATTTTGGCAGCATAACAATACCTCATAGCAGAACCCCTTCTTTTCCCCCATCCCCTTTCTTTTTATCCTCTTTTGTTTTTCCCTCCATCACATTTTTGTTTTAGGTTTTTCCTCCAAAAACCCTAAATCATATTTCTTTTAAGTTTCCCCCCCTTTTATTTTTTTTTT
>ML786700.1:22669-48010 GCA_009831015.1 Picea engelmannii | reverse complement strand
TCTTCTAGCAACGAAACTGAGACTGTTTCTTCTTCCAAAAAGAAGATTGAAATCCTCCCCAGACCTACACAAAGAAAAACACAACCTGAAAACTCTGATTTGGAAAATTTAACTAAAGTTGTACAAAAATTGTCTAATCAAGTCATAGATTTAAAAAGGTCAACTGAAGAAGCTTCCTCGAGTAAGGGACCCTACAAACCCCCTTTCCGAAATCCTTTTCCCACCAGCTGACCTAGTCCAAACCCCGAAGGCCTGAACCTAGAAAGTTTTCAATGTGCTCTTCAGACAATTCTAGAAGCCCAAGATAACTTGATGCCTCCTGAAATCCCTCAGGAGGAAGTCGAGCAGGAAATAGTTCAAGAAGAAGAGTCTTCTCCAAACATATTTGGACACTTCTCAGATAGCATATTTCAAGCTAACTTCGAGACTGTTCACCCCTACAACACTAGGAGTAAGACAACAAACAAACCTCATGTCGAGAACACTACAATTTCACCTCCCAAGCCATCTAAATCAATAGAAATTAAACAGAATAATGTCAGCCCTAAATTAGATTATGATGTTGTTGAAGATATTAAAAAATTAAGGGCTAACATTTCTATTTATGAATTGTTGAAGTTTCCATTTTTGTTACAAAAGATGTTGCAAAATATTTCAGAAAATGGCAAGAATGGTAATTCAAATGGTAACCAGGTTGTGCAAAGAAAAGTGTCGCAGAAGACTTCCACTAAAAACAATCCTGATCCTCAAGATAAAGGAAGCCTTCTTGTAACTCCTGTAAATAATGTAAATAATGTAGATAAAGTAGCATTAGAGAATGTGAGTAAGAAACCACAAGTTACTACTCTAAGTACTCGCAAGAATGTACCTCCTTTTCTTTTAACTTTCGAAATCTTCAACAGAAATGTGCATAATTGTATGGTTGACTCAGGGGCATCATCAAATGTGATGCCTTGGTCTGTCTGCCAAAATATTAATGCTGAAGTGGAACCATCTTCTTTGAAAATCATACAACTTGATCGAACAGATGTAAAAGTTATAGGTGAACTAAAAAATGTTTTGATTAGATTATCGTCTAACCCAAAGGTTCATCAGGTTATTGATATAATTGTGGTGGATATTCCAGAAGTGTACGGTCTGTTTTTGAGTAGGGACTGGTCGGTGTAGCTACACGGTTACTTCATGACGGACTGGTCTCACTTATGGCTTCCAGAAAACGGTAAGCCCAACAAGATCAGGGTGAATCGTGAGTGTTACCTTAAGTTCATGGTCACAGATTTGAACGACCCAAATGAACCATACACACCTCCTGCTGATTCACCTGAAGTCCAAGGGATGGACACCTTCTTCGAAAATTTCATGGCTGAAGTTTCACCTATCAACAACCCAGAACAACAGTCCAAGATCATAGCATATGTGCAACCAACAGCTTCTATGCAACAGTCCCATGAGCCCGATGGAAATCAAATTTGGTCTTTATATTTTGACGGTTCCAAGTCTAAAGAAGGAATTGGTGCAGGCTGCATCATTATCGATCCGGCAGGTAACAAGACATTATTGGCTTGTAGACTAGAATTTGAATGTACTAACAATACTGCAGAATATGAGGCTTTATTGCAAGGTCTCAAAAAAGCCTTGGACATGAACATTCAAAATCTGGTTGTATTCGGCGACTCTGAAATAGTGGTTAGACAGGTAAGAGACTCTATACACTGTCTTTCCCCGCATCTCAAAAGTTACCAGTCTGAGGTATGGAGTTTAATGAGCAAATTTTCTGATTTTAATATAAATTCCATTCCTAGATTAAATAACGTTGAAGCAGATCTACTAGCTAATGTAGCATCTAAACTTCTTCCTACAGAAGGCCTATCCCCAAACGCATTCTTCATGGAGCTATTGTTTCGACCATCTGTTCCAGACAATATCACAAACTGGAGAGTATTTGACGATGATCAACAGATCATTAACTTTCAGCACATGGAAGAAACCTTTCAAGGCGCAGTGATAGATGAACGAACGCACGACGACAATTTGCATGACTTTACGGTAATACCTAATCCGAAATCTCCTGAAGCTCTATCGGACATGGTAAATTTCATACCCAAATCTGTTGTTAGACTAGAAAAGTTTTATGATTTTAAAGATAAATTCAAAAAGACGGTCAATTGAAAAACCAATAGTTCCTCATTATCTTATGAAAAAGTCAATTTAGGGACTAGTGAAAATCCTCAGTGTATCAACTTAGGCTTCGGATGTTCTAGACAAGAAAAAGTTGCTTTTGTTAAATTATTTAAAGAATTCAAGGATGTCTTTGCATGGACTTACGATGATATTAAAACATTTGATCCTAACATTATACAACATGTCATCCCGATGAAGCCCCAAACCTTACCCTTCCAACAGAAATTGAGGAAAATGCATCCTAAATTAGAATCGACCATTCAAAAAAAATTGAATAAACTCCTAAGTGCTAAAATAATTTTTCCTATTAGACACACTCAATGGGTATCCAACCTCATCCCAGTTCTGAAGAAAAAAGGGGAAATTCGACTTTGTGTCGATTTCCGAAACCTCAACAAAGCGTCTGACAAAGATAATTATCCTGTCCTGCCCATGGAACAGATTCTTCAACAAGTATCTGGTTCCGAGAGGCTATCCTTACTGGATGGTTTCTCCGGATACAACCAAGTCTTGATGTCTCCACCATACCAACTAAAAACTACCTTCCGTACCCCGTGGGGCACTTATGCCTATCGCAAAATGCCCTTTGGATTGATTAATGTTGGTGCTACCTTTTAGAGAGCAATGGACATTTCTTTTTGAGTCTTAATCAATCACTCCGTAGTAGTTTACTTAGATGATGTGACCGTTTATTCTAAAAACAAAGACGATCATCTAACTCACTTACGAGTTGTTCTACTACGATGTCGTAAATACGACATCTCCTTGAACCCCAAGAAGTCTATTTTTGCAGTAGAACACAGTAAATTACTAGGATTCATTGTGTCTAGTGATGGGATGATTATTGAACGCGGGAGGACTCAAGTCATCGCTAAAATTCCTCCACCTACATCCAAGAAATCCATGCAGTCTTTCCTAGGCCAGATTAATTTCGTGAGAAGATTTGTCCCCAGTTTCTCCGAAATGGTCAGGCCTCTCTAGAATCTGATTAAGAAAGACACCCAATATCACTGGGGACCCACAGAAAACCAAGCTTTTAATGACATAAAGAAGGCCATAATAGATGCTCCATCTCTCATGAGCCCTGATTTCTCTCAAGACTTTACACTCTATACTTTTGCCTCTGATCGTTCCTATGCCACAGTCCTAACTCAGAAGAATTCCGAGAACAACGAAGTACCCATCCCCTTTATGAGCTCTACTTTCAAAGGTGTTGAACTTAACTACACAGTGGTCGATCGGCAAGCCTATGTTGTTTTCAAAGCAGTTAAGCATTTCCGGTCCTATCTTTTGAAGTCAAGGACGAAGGTCATTGTCCCTTAGCCTGCCGTAAGGAATTTGTTAGTGCAAAAAGAGTTAGGAGAGAAGATAGCCAACTGGGTCACCTCCTTACAGGAGTATGACTTAGAGATCACCCCAGCACAGATCGTGAGAGGCCAAGGTTTGTGTAAGTTGGTTGTTGATTCAGAAATAGGACAGCGAGAAGATAGTGATACATCAAACCTAGAACAACGCGATCAAATTTTGATTTGTTGCGCGCAAAACCTCGTAAGTCCTTGGTACGACGATATTAGATTTTGTCTTGAACATGGATCAGCACCCCGTCACCTTGACCCCGCCAAGAGAAGAGCATTGAGACTAAAGTCCGCCTCCTTTCATATAGTTAACGGTATACTGTTTCGTCAAAATTTTGACGGCGTACTGATGCGTTGCCTCGAAAAAGACGAAGAAGAAAAAGTCTTGCTTGAATTGCATGCAGGAGAAGATGGTGGTCACTTTGGTGGTGATACTACTGCTCATAAGGTTTTAAGAGCCGGTTACTACTGGCCCACGCTTTTTAGGGATGCCCATGATTTGTGTCACAAATGTATCATCTGTCAGAAAGCATCAGGGCGGTTGCAAAAACCAACCTTCCCCTTGCAACCCGTCTCAGTCGATTCTCCTTTCCAGCAATGGGGCCTTGATATCATAGGTCCTATTAACCCTCCATCCTCACAACAACACAAGTATATTGTGACAGCCACTGATTACTTTACTCGATGTTCTGAAGCCGCCGCGTTAAGAACTATTAACACAAGTCAGGTGATCACTTTTTTAAACTCGAATATTATCACTCATTTCGGTATCCCTGATTGCCTAGTCTTTGATAACGCTTCGTACTTTTCTTCTCTAGAGATGAGTGAGTTTTCTTTAGAAAAAGGAATAAAGCTTAAGTATTCTGCTAGTTACTACCCCCAGGGCAACGACTTAGCAAAATCAACAAACAAAAACTTGATCAAAATCATCAAGACAACCGTGGCTGAAAATCACAAGAACTGGCACTATGGGCTAATAGGGTAACACCCAAATCCGCTATAGGTAACTCCCCCTTTTTTCTCGTTTATGGCAGAGAAGCCATTCTGCCACCTCACATTCTTCTTCCTTCACTTCAATTGTCACAAAAAGTCCAAGAAGAAGATTGTCCTCCTTTAGAAAGCCACATTAACGCCTTGATGAAGTTAGAAGAAGAAAGAACTCGAGCTAAGCGTAAGTTAGACCAACATCAACAATTGATTAAAAGCTGGTTCGATTCTAATTCTGCTTCTGATAGGAATTTTGAAGTAGGCGATCTCGTCTTAAAGTGGGACAAACCACACGAAGGAAAGGGTGAGCACACCAAGTTTCAAAACTTATGGCTGGGGCCATTTTTAATTGCTGAAAAGTTGGGTCCTAGTTCCTTTCGATTACAGAAACTTGAAGGGCAACTTGACACCTATCCGGTGAATGGTCAAGCCCTGAAAAGATCCTTTGCTTGATAACTACCCCTGTATATTATGTAAATATTTCATTTTTGTTTGCATTTTCGTTTGCTTTTTGTTTTGGTTTTGATTTGAATTGATCAGTTTTTTTTGTGTTTTTTGTAAAATATGCATATCTGTGCACTGAACCATTCAGACAAAGACCATAGAAAAATTTCTTCGCTGAAATAACTTCTGAAAGTTTGTACAAACATCAGTGATATATTTATGGAATTGATATTTATGTTGGAAAATTTTGTTGTTTGAAAGAATTTTATTGATTTCAATCTCTGAGCAAATTTTGTCATGATCATCTATTATCTTTTTACGCTGTCCCTTTTCCGTAAAGGAATGACTCAAAAGATATCTCCCTGTCATAGGAAGTTGTTTTTATAAATAAAACATCTCTGGAGCTGAATAAAGGACAGTGTTAAAAAATTCTAATGAGGTCTAAAAAATTTGTTAACTATCAAGATTATCAGCGTCACCCCGCTCAACTATATATCTACAAAAGAAAACGAAATAAAAATATTAATAAGAGTTGTGGGATGTGTTTGTAAACCCCCCGGGATACTGAACAGGTCCGCTGGCAGCGGGTAAATGCAAGCTTGACACCAAGACAACTTCGCCGGGGTACTAAACAGGCCTGCTGGCAGCGAAGCAATGTCGGGTACACGAAAATCTGTGAAAATTATAAGAAACCTCTTTAATGTCCTTTATTTTGATCTAGAACTTCTTGACAGGATACAGATGTCAGAGTGGGTTAAATGCCAACCCTGTCGAGGCTATGGACGCCTGCTGGCAGCAGTGGCCATGCCAACAATATTGAAGATTTTATCATTAATATCGTGACTTGCTGATCTTAGAACTGTTATTAGTTTTCATCTTTTAAAACATCGTTGGAAAAGATGGTAAATGATGATGTTTGTAAAATTTTCTAGTTGTTATTTTTGAGTTGAAATTTTCTTTGCTATACTAATCTGAATTTATTTTTTTTGACAGAGATATCTTCTTCTACCAGTGCGTCGCCATTGTTGGTAGCCAATTCAATTTTTTCCATTGCCCTATAAGCTGCCTACACCTATGTCTTCTGAACTTCAAATTGTCGTCGCATTTTGCAAATAAATGATATTTTCATTTCTTGTGACACTTACAAATTGGTCTCCATTTAGTTTCCACGACTGTAAGTGTGAAAACTCCTCCATCGTTCTTTGAACTATCATGATCTTTTATTGATATTTTGAATGGCAGTTACCTTTGGATTATCATTAAGTGGCTAAAAGGTTTTTAAAACTGTGCCTATTTGCCTATTCTTACTTCGATTATGCAACTTGATTTTTATTTAATTGGCAAGGCATTGGGCATGAAAATTTATGTTTTTTGAAACTTCCCTAGTCATTGAATTACATAGGGGTCATGGTTTATTTTTGTTTTTATATATATGATGTGATCCTTATTGTTATAGCTCTTGGCTTGTCGATTTTATGAAATCGATTGTCACAATGTTTTAAACCTTTGATTAAACATTTATGCAATGGCGCGTTGGTTAAACTTTTGGGTTTGATATTTACATTGAATATTCATGGTTTGAAATATTACAGTGGTGCATTGGTATATCATTCATCGTTTGATTTTTGGGTCGGCTGAATAGTATGATTTGAACTATGTTATGATTGTTTCAACAAAGGGTTAATACGCCGGTTGTACTTTGCCATTAATATTTTGCATGGCGGTAAGTGATTCCACCACCCTCGCATGCGCACATTAATGCTTCCCCTTTGATCGTTCATAGTGGTTAGACCAAATGACTCTGCTCCTTTGTGCTAGTGTTTTCGAACCAAACCCTTACCATGTGCTCATACCATGGCTCCAGTCGTGAGGGCTGAGCCGAATGGTAGCCAGGCTCTGTTGATGTTCGACAGTACCCGCAGTGACCTTGAGGAAAATGGGTGTCTCCCGTTCATATAGAAATTTGATGGTTTTAAACTCTGTGTTGCTAGGCAATTCGCATTGACCTTTGATGGTTGTCGAGCCAAGGTCGGCGATGTTCAATTGCAAATTGACGAGCATTTTGTGAGTCTTGCTACGGGTTTTCCTACCTCTGGACAACGATGGTCCAAGAATTGCAAGGTAGAAGAAGTCCCTTGGACTTTGCTCTTTCAGTCGCGTAAGTTTGGATCCTGTGACAAAGGTTTACCTGTGACCATGCTTAAACAGCACTGGCATGACTTATTGATGATCATTAAACAGTTCATCAGCTGTGAAGGTCGGTATGGTTTTGTTTTCTTGCACCACCTTCGTTTACTTATGGTTTTTATGGGTTTTGAGCTCAATATGCCATACTATCTGCATAGAAGCCTGTTCAAAATGTCTAATAAATACAAAAGGAACCAGGTTGATAGCAGCCTCTTTCACTATGGGTTGGTTAAAATGATTGTTGTTTTTCATCTGGGGTTACACGGAGACTGTTGGAATGATTTTCTTGTGCACAATGGTTTTGAGGAATCGAATCCTCCACAAGTTGACAAACATGTGGTGACCGATAACAAAGCTATACCCCCAGTACCCTACATTATTCTGTTACCTAAACCCTTACCCGACTCACCTTTCGACCTACCCCACTCTGTGACCAAGGATGTCGAAACTGTTAAGCCTGTGGGCAAGAAACCCAAATTCAAACCTGATGCAAACGCCAAAGGCAAAAAGAATGCGCGTCTAATCTCTCGAATGGCAAGGAACAGGCCAAAGCCCCCTGTCAATCCTGACCCTATCGTGTTGAGCAAGGACTCTGATTCAGAGGTTGAACGTTTTTTGGCAAGTGAATATCCCTATTCAGAAGGTTTGTGTGCCAAACCCTCATATGACTTTGTGTCAAACCTACCACCTTGCTTGCAAAACGACCCAAATTACCCTGGCATTAAGCTGCCATGTAAAGCCCCCGGTCATTCATCCAAACCCTCTCCTGAACCTGCAATGCCACCCTGTGATCAATACGGCTCATGGTTAAAGAGATATTATCTTGATGTGTCGATGCTACAGTCAAAGATTAAATCTTTGGAGGACCATGTTACACTGCTTACCCGTCGAAAGGCTGAGCTATAGACCACTGATAAGAAACAGAGGATGACATGCTCCATTTTGTTTTAAAATGTGGAATCGGCCATGGCTGTGGTGAATTCTAAGCTGGCATAATTGGATAGCCTCGTCACACAGGTATGTGCAATATCAATCATTTTTGTAAATAATATGAGTTTATATAACGATTCAAATTTGGTTTGTATAGCTCTGTTTAGTATTGATTGGTTTTGTTACATTGTATACTTAGCCTTACTTTGACTGAATGGAATTCCGTTTCCCAGTTTAAGTTTCGATTAGATTTTAATCGATCCGATTTGATTTGATATGGATTTGAGTTGTTTTAGCCAAAATGAATGCTCTGCTGTCGATTGAAGTCGTTTGATAGACACGATTTGTTTCTCATATTTCGATTCTGAACACAATCACATTTCGTTTTGATTTCATTATGATGTATATGCTATATTTGGTAACAATTTTGATATGATTAACTTTTACGGTTTTATGTCCATATGGTTTTCGAACAACTCGAATACAGTTTGGATTGTTTTTAAATGATTCTGTGCAAATTCACCCAAGTCGTGAATGGATTCAATTCGTAACGGTTATGTAAAGACTAGTCGGTTAATTCGTTTTGGTTTGCTGTTAGAACGACCCTGTTATCGGTTGGATCTGTAATGAATATTCAGTTATAAGTTGATTTGTAAAATGAGATTGGATTCACTATTATTCTATATTCATCTCAGTCACGATTTGTTTCGATCGTTGCCCAGTTTACGATTATCACTTCTGTCGATCTGATGATGGTTGTGATCACTATTAACTAATCCTGTCTGTTGACTGTATAATGCTCAGTGATCGAAATCTATGGATAATTTTGGTTGATGCTGTTATATTTACCCATGATCATAACAATCTTTTCATCTTTGTATTTAATTAAAACAACATGAATCTTATGCTACATTATTATAGCTATAACGAATGGATTCTGGTTGTGATGGATTAGATCGTATCACACATGATATGACTCACTATGGATTTCATTTGATATGGGACAATCTTGTTACTGTTTGACCCGATTTTATGGTAAAATGAAAGAGACTATTCTCACCCCTGTTTCGATTAAATCACTTTTGATTATGTTTTATATTAAATGATAAAATCATTTGAAGCATTAGTTATTCGTTTTTAATGTTTATTGAAATAAAATTGGATTTGATTCTTTTATAAAAAAAAAAAAAAAGATTTGATTTGATTTCTATCTGATCCTGTATGTTATTTTAGACTAGCTACAAAATCAGATGATTTTGTAGCTAAGTCTGTAGAATCAAAATTTTATTGTTTTGTAAATGAAATACCTTTCTAACTTGTTATTTTTTATCTACTACAGATGAATTCGAAATTACCTGGCATGGAATTTTCTCCAAAGATTTATGTTTTTAAAAACAACTCTAGTGGCCTTACATTTACATTTTTCATTTACATTAAAATTTTACTTTTACATCGAAATTTTACATCTACATTAAGATTTTACATTTACGCGGTTTTAAAGGGCATGAACGTTGTACCATACCCACCAGCGTTACGCAAAGGTTGTTAGAAATGAAATAACAATTGATGTACATGCACACTAGAAGAGGGGGGGGGGTTGATTTTTATTTTTTCGAAGCTGTCAAATTAAATAACATACGCTGCTCAAGCTCATCCGAGGATATTTAGTTCGCTGCCAAATTTAATAGGTGTGAGCATTGTGCAGAGATGCACCAGGAAGGATTACTGGAAGGAAAAACATATAAGGAAAATCATGGTCACCTCTGTGGGCAATTCATGGTTTGTTTTCAGGCAGTTAGTTGGGAGTAACACCCGTGTGACAGTACAGTTGTGGGCATAAATTTGGTGGTAAAAATTCATGGTGTATTCGTTGGCATCAATATACTATCAGTCGTTGTCCATATGCTATCGATTGATCAGTTAGTAAGGTCGTTGGTCAACATGATTTCATTCTGCCATTAATAAATCACCATTCAACTTATGCTATCGATATGAGCAGGCTATTTATTAATTCCCAAAAGAATGGTTATCTAATATGATTTATATACTGGAATCATTGTAAAAAGGAGATTGAAATCATTTTCATTTCAATACATTAATTCATCGTCTATTAAGCTCGTTGTCTACCACAGTAGGCCATCAATTAACATAGATTACATCCCCACTTACACTGTGAAACCACCTCCGACGGCACAAAATAAATGCTACCCATTAATTCAGTAACTACGCAAGCATTCAAGTAACTCGTGCGTGGCTACAGAGTAATTCTCATGCATTCAAGGAAAACTTCTACTGTCTTTCTAGTGTAAATAAAAAAACAAAAATGACAGTGTGTATATTTAAGACATGGTAACTCCGGGATTAAAGATGTTGGTCTGTTGGTCACATTCGAAAATCAATCGCTGGGTTTTAACAATCAAAATTACAGAGGTTAAAACATCCAACAAGTTAAAGAACTAGGATTAATCCTTCAATAAACGCCCCGAAGTAAAAAATTTCTTAACCAACACACTCTGGCAGTCTAGAATGAGGGGTGTGTAGCTGGTCAAGCACCAGGCAATCAATTAACTGGCCCAAAAATTAAATAAAAAGGGTTTGCTGTGCAAAATCTCCCCTAAGTCAATGAAGTGCAGCCGAAAGAGGGGAAATCACCAAACAACATATGATATATAAAAAAAAACTAATGCAAGAATGTCCAGCAAGAAGTAAATCGAGGTAAAAATCGAGATAACAATGAGATTTCAAAATGCCAAGTTGAAAGAAAACTTTGTCATCAATCAACCTTCCAGGGTTAGTTCAATGCATCAGGTCACAAGACAACATTCAACCAAGGTCAAAAACAGAGTAGACGGTTAATAGGTTCATCCTTCGCTCATCATCCTCGCATAGGAAAGCAAGGCATTGAGATCCGTAGGTCTTTTAATGCTAAGGTGACGACCGTAGATTAGGATCCTGGCCGACTGCTTAGGCGAGGAATGAGGAGCTAAGGATGAAAGGAAAACTACCATTAAGGACACAATATATTGCAGCCAGGTGGTCAAGACATGCGGGAAAACAAGGCCATACGAGACGACAACCAAGGAGCTAGGCTAAGAAAATTTCAGCTATCAATCTAAACATCCAATCTACATATATAATCAACATGCAGATCCAATCATAAAACCTACAAAAATCTACCATTCAAATGAAGAAAGCGTACCGTTTCCTATTCGCCCGCTCTGAGTGATGTCCATGTGCTCCGTGCAACTCCTGCTCACCGACCATCAAGACTTCATCGGTACCTCCCAGCCAATTCTAGGGGTACTCTTCTTCCCCCTTAGCCCCTCGAGCTACAAAGAGGCCGCACACACTATCTAGAGATTTTGTCTAGCTCCCAGCTCACCTCTCAAGGCCAAGCTACCACTCCTCTCCGAGCTAGGTATCCCAACTCCCACAAGTAAAGAAATCAAGTAGATATTTCTGCAGCGTAACGTTACGCAAACAGAAGCTCTCCTTCATCCTTCTCCATCCTTCATTTTATATAGTTTTGAATTTCCTTTCTTTCCTAAAATCTCATTTAATTAAAGTTTTTTAAAAGTAAATTCCTAAAAATTCCTCTCCGTACAAGTGTCCCCCATCCCCTACTTTCCTCCATAAATTCATTTATTTAATTAAGTAATTATCTTTATTCCCTCACCCACCTAGAGTTACTCTTAGAATCACTCCTAGGTGTCCCCAAATTCTCTTACAGGTTTTAATAGCTTTCCCTTTTATTAAATTGCTAATTTAGTTTAAAATTAGAAGCTCTTAAATGGTAGATTCTTTACAAAGTTGACTTTCCACTTTTTCCCTTAAGTTCCTCTTTTTCCCTTTTTATGTTACCTCTTTTCCCTCGTTTCCCCCCCTTTTTTTTTCCCCTCTTTCCCCTTTTACTTAGAACTCAAAAAGGCAGGTGTGAAAATTAACCCTTTTTCTCTTTTCTTATTTAATTAGTATACTTTAATTTATTAAGGTAATAAAACAATTAATTCCCTTTTTAATTTTAATCCAACATAATTTTACCTTTTTATGAATAAATTAAATTTCTTACTCCCTTCATGTTACAAGATTAACGAAGATCATAATTATTATTTAAGTTGTTTTTATTTTTATTATTTTTATTACTATTTCTTTTTATAGAAGACAAAATTTTACTACTAGCGTAATTTAGACTTAGGCCTTAAATTTCGTACTGGGCGACTTTTAATTAGGGAATTTGTTTTAAAAATTACTTAACATGTTATTTGTCTTAGGGCCATCTAGGTTCATCCCTATATCATCAACAATGTGACGTGCCCTTCAGGATGCACTAGGTGCTCCAAGGGTGCCACTCGCCTCATCTGTTCCTTTGCACGACGTGCCCTTCAGGACGCACTACGTGCTCCAAGGGTGCCACTCGCCTCTTGACTGATTTGGTAGACATCAATAACCCCTGGAGTCAACACTCTGCCAGGTTAACTTGTGGAAGACTAAGGGATTCTAAAGAATAAGGCCCCCGCCTTATTGCGTGCCCCTTATAATCATCGTGAGCAACTGTCGCAGTCTTCCCTCATGGCATCATGGGTCCTCTCGAACTAGGTAATCGTTAACCTATAGTTTGAGCCACGACGCGAGTGCTAGTAGGCTGTGGCAGGGCTTCTATCCACATCTCTCCTTCAACATCTCTGGTAGTCGCGTGTGACCCCTTTACTCCATATGTGAGTCTGGTCGGCAAGCTATCATTAGCCTGCATCATCAACAAATCATGTCAGAATATATCCATATCATATCATCTTAATCAGATGCACTAATATCATAGTAAAATAATCAAAACCCAATGGTATACTCCCCGACTTGATCCAGAGTCCAAGGGGTTCCATCGATGCCTTGCCATCCTCTAGGTCCATAATCCTGCACACTCAATAAAACAGAGTCAATAGCACCTGTCTAGGTCAAAGCAGTAAAAGAACATGGCATCAACCCATAACGCCTCATAATCAAAATCAAAAGTTTTAATAGCATAATAATCCGGATCACTTGCGAGTAAGTGTCCTTAAAGAATAAGTTTTCTCAGTGCGCCAGAGTGGGATGTTACAACACGACACACATTGGGACTGTATTCAGAAAGTATAGAATTCAAAATATAGAATTCAAATTTAAAATATTGTAAATTTAATATAATTGATTGTAATTACAAATTGATGTTTTTCAAAATTTACATAAATAGATTCGTCTCATAATGTTGAATACGTCGTTGAAATTGAAATTGAAACAGAAGACATTGAAACCAAAATTAAAGCAGAAGACGAATCACCTATAGGTATGTACATAAATTTAGATAATACAAGATGAACACTCAAATATATATAATTTAGTGAATTCATGTTCGTGTTATGTTTTTTAATATAAACTTTAAATTGAAATATGCAGGAAAATCTATCAACATTGATTATGAAATATTAGAAAATGTTGATACTGACAAATTTGGGATTAAAAAAGCTAAGCATTATATAAGATATCGAACTAAGAATATGTATAATAATTTTTTCAAAGATGAGTCAATAACAGTACAAGCTCATCTTTTACTTTGTCTAATGAAGTCAACAAAGTTAAAAGAAGCTACATCATTATTGGGTATTCAAAAGTCGAAAAAGGATACAGAGGTGACACAAAATGTCTTTAACAATATAACTAGTGTATTAAAAGATTTTGGAAAATATCGAAAATAAGATGTTCGTGTTGCACATACAACGATACAAACAACAATTGTTTCATCTAGCAATATAAAAGATCGTTTGACATGACACATGGAAAAAATGATGGGAACATCAAGAAAAACATTGCACAAACATAGAAAATTTTGTTTCCAAATAGATGTAAATGATGAATTGGCTTGTTGGATAGTGATTTCTAGACAACCCTACAAAGATAGACTTGTAGAAAATGTTAAAGAATTGACCCGTAATTGTTGGTTGGAAGAATCTCATGTTTCACCACATACAAGGGATGTGTTGCAACGAAGAATAGCACAAAATCAATATGAAGAACATCCAAAATATATATTTCCAATGACACAAATAGAGTTGTTTAATAAGTTCAAAGAAGAGCACAAAGAAGTTAAAATTTCCATCAATACATTTGTCCAACAAAAACCATGGTTTGTTAGACCCATCACTGTCCGTGACACGTGTTGTTGTCATTATCATGTGGATTTTGAGTTGTGTTATGACAGTTTTTTTTATTTTGGTAAAACTTTATGGCCAAGTTCACCTCCTCCTTCCACATTTCGTGTTTTTATATCTGAAATTCTATGTGAAAGAGAAGATGATGATTTATTTTACAAAAAGAAATGTGTTGGTGGAAAGAAATGTGATCGTTGTGGAAATCTAAGTTTGTTTCATTCAAATTATCATATTGATATGAATGATCAATCATTTTCTAATATAAGAGTCAATTGGAAGAGATATGAATATATGAGCAACACAGCTCCACATTCTTCAAATATTATTTCCAAAAGGATTGTTTTGAAGGTAGATAATATTAGCGTAATAGAATTTTTGAAGAAAATTGAGGAAGAAATCTATAAATACACCAAGCATTCACATAGAGCTCGATGGAAAGATCTACAATTCAAACAATCTCGTGAAGTGTTTCCACTAGGGAAAATTTTGTCTGTAGTTGATTTTGCAGAGAATTACACATTTGTTGCACAAAAGGAAATACAGAGCGAATATTATCATTCTGATCAAGTCACGATATTTGTCCATGTTCTATATAGACATGCTCAATGGAGTCTTCCAAACATAGAAAGCACCAATGACAATCGACATGTTATTAAAGAATATCACTTTTATATAAGTGATGATAGAGCACATGACACACATTATGTACAACATTGTTTTGATAAATTTTATGATTCATTAAAAGAACACAAAATCATATTCGATCGACATTGGATATGGTTCAATGGGTGTGCGGGTCAGTTCAAATCTACACGATCATTCTATTGGTTATGTTGTCTTCATAAAAAATTAAACATTACACATTGTTGAAATTTTTTTGAGACTGGTCATGGAAAATGAGAGAACGACGGTGCAGGGGCATGTATAAAACAAGCAAATCGAAGGTATTAGTTGAACCCTCATGCCGATCAATTTGAATCCTCTAAAAATGTTATTGAATGATGAAACATGGTGCTAAGCTATGAATATAATCCATCAAGGGATGTGCGTAGGTGTGTCTATGTATAAATGTTACATGTATGTGCACAAGATATATAAATTTGAATGTGTTCAAATTTATATTCAATCTTTAATCATTTTCTTGAGAGATTTCAAGTTAACAAGTTCTTGTCTTGTGTAGGTTTTTTTGGTATGTTGGAATCCAAGATGTAAATAGATCAATCCCATATGACGCATGTACAATACCTGGGACAAGAAAAATACATTCAGTTAAAACAAAATGTTTTCAAAATGTGTTTGCATTTGATAGACGAAATGACTCCTTCTTTTGTTCAGTTTGCATAGAGGACACATAATCCATAGATATTTGTGAGAATGAAAATGCAGGATATGTTAAAGCTTGGAGATATATTGAACTTAATGTAAAAGGGAAAATGCCACTTGAAATCTCTGAGGAGATGGAATCAAATGAAACTATAGTGTCAGTTCATGGCCATAGAGTTTCGGATCTTGTTAGAGAAGGTAAAATTTTTATGTTTAAATTTTTTCAAGTAACTTGTAGATACATACTTGTGTGATAATCTAACACGAATTATTTGTTGTCCATTATATCTAATTATTTGCAGGAGATGTTTTTGCCATGGTTTCACCTATAGACAACACTGAAAACGTGAAATATTATTTGATGTGATGCACAGAACAAAAGATGAGGCTATTAGAAGATTTTGATGATAACGGTTTTATATATGAAAGAGGATCCATTGTATTGAAAGGATATTTTTTTCAAGAAACTCATCAAACTGATACTCATGTTCACTTTCAAGACTACTAATCAGATGTCACGAGTTGTCCATATAGTCATTTGGTATGTGCAATGTGCATAAAGTTAATTGAAGTTCAATAATAATAATAATAATAATAAAAGTTAGAAAATGGAAAATGTCCAAATTCGATCATGAACGAATAATTGAAGATGGAATAGCATTACGTTGTTTTTAAACAAACTTGGCACATGTGTACATACCAGAATTTTTAATTTTTCATTGAAAGTAGATTCCAGATTTTGATAACTTGTTTTGACTATCTTCAAACATATTTTCAATTATGATATTTATAATACTATTTATAAGAAAATCACTTGGGAACTACACCCCAATTAGTACCTAAAAGTATATTGTTAATACGTACAACCTAATTAGTATAGGATTTAGGTAACTATTAATTTGTATGGAAGTGAAAGAACCATTTGGTAACTTATACCCCTATCAATACCCAAAAGTATGTCATTGTGGAATTTCACCCTAATTAGTATAGAAGTAAAAGACATGCTTGGGGCACACCTTAATTTACATATATAGGAGTGAGACAACAACTTAATGAATTTGCACCTTAGTTGGTGCTAAAATTATGTTCTTTGGATTTAAACAAGAATTAATATAATAACAAGGGAACCACTTGTGGTCAAACCTATTTGAATAAGAGTAAGAGAAGTACTTAATTACAAATTATGACACCCCCATTAATACCCAAAAGTATGTTCTTGGGGAATTCCACTCTAATTAGGATATGAATGAGGGAATCACTTGAAAATTTATGCCCAAGTATGTTATAACCTAAATTTGTATAAGAGTGAAAGAACCGAGAATCGCTTGGGGTGCACCCTAACTTTAATATAGGATAGAGGAGAACTTAATCCTTTAGGGACATGCATTTTATATAATACAGGTTCTTTTTTCAAGTCAAGAAGTGAGGTATCCTTAGGTGCAAGGGATGAAGCTAATCCTAACTTAGGTATGCTCACTACTAGGCATATTTACGAGACATCTTTAAGTACCTGATCCGACTAATAGACCCATCATTATATATCCTTCTAAGCATTCCCCCTTCTAACATGTGTATGAGACTAATCTTTTTTAAAGAAAGCATAATATTAGGGCAGCTTTATGATATCAAATTCTCATTCCATCTTGTGATTGGAAATGGGTCACATGTTAAGACAAGTAAAATATATTTTAATGAAGTTCATTTGATGGGGTTTACTTGCTTTAGAATGTTTGAAATCATTCCCATATATGTATTATGGAGTTGTCCCCGTCGATGGGGTTTACTTGCTTAGAATGTTTGAACCCATTCCCATATATTGTAAAAGGTTGATCTAGAAACTCTCTATTTAAAGATAAGTTCCTTCACATATCACGCATGGTTGGATTTGCGAGATTCTAGCAAATTCTAGTGATGGATCACCAAGATACCCACTTCTAACTTCTAAATGGAACTAACCCTTTCTCAATTATGTGCATTAACATGACATCTTTATGATACCCAATTACATTGATAGAACCATTAATGTAACCTGTTCTAATATATATGAAGGATTCAATATCTAATTTAACCTCTACATCTAATTAAAGAAAAATAATTTTTAAAGTGTTTTTTTTAATTGAATTGTTTTTTGATATAAACATTTAATGTTTCACAATTATTATATATTTAATTATTCACGATGTTAATTTATATTTAATTTAACAAAAAATTTAATATACATGTAATGCTTTATAAATATTTTAAGTGTCACAATTATTTTATATGATAATAATTTATTTTTAAGGTCATGATATTTGTGTAGGAGATTCTGTTGTTTATAGGATAAGAGATTCCCCCTTAACCATTTGATTGTTAAGGTGTATGGAGATATATAACCTTCTTCTTTAGTTTTTACCATGACTTCCAAAGTGAAAACACGAATTTTATATTTACAATATTTTTTTTTTTAAAACATGAATATTATATTTACCATATTAATTTATACAGAAATTTAATTTCATGTAGAGTAAAATAAAAGTTTATACACAAATTTAATGTCATGTAGCAAAACCAATTATTAATGTTGAAGAAGTATAACACTCAAACTATTTGGTGAATTCTATTCCAAGTATATTGACTTGAAGTAGTAAGATAGTGGTATAGTGATATAAAGAATGAAAATTTGTTAAACACTATTTTGATTGACCCTTACTTTTTTCAATAGTATGTTTTTCTATTTTATTTTAGTAATATTGCATTAGGTTCAAGTGTATATGAACCTTTCGGTGAATATCTCTTATAGCTTTAACATTTTTTTAATAATTACATGATAAAATTAAAGAACAGTTTATCATTTCTTCCATTTTAAGGATTTATTTTTTTGTCACATCAATTTGAGCATTTTATTTTATCGCTAACATTGTCACTTTTGCCAATTTGTCACATCATTTGAACATTTTATTACTAGTTAACTTTGTCACTTTTTGACAATAGAATCATTTTTTGATAGTAGATAGTGAACATAAAATAAAACATTTAAATTAATACATAGCATAAAAGTATTTAAGAGATTGATGCTTAATTTAAAATGCATTGTAAAAATGAGAATACACAAAACATTATTTCATTACTAGTTAAATTTTCCATTCCACCTTTTGACAATATAATCATATTTTTGACAATACACAGTAAACATAAAATCAAACATTTAAATTAATACATAGAAGAAAATTATTTAAGACTTTGATGCTTAATTTAAAATGCATTGTAAAAAAGAGAATATACAAAACATTATTTGACAATAGAATCATGTATTTTGCATATTTTCGAAAGTACACAGTAAACATAAAATGAAACATTTAAATTAATACATGACAAAACATTAGTTCATAACAAAACATTAGTTCATAACAAGTTAACTTTGCCACTTTTTTACCATCAATTATGAGAAATCAAATATGAGACAAAAATTGATATTTTGAATTCCAAAATTATGATATATATATATATATATATATATATATATATATATATATATATATATATATATTAGAATCAAATTTATACAAAACATTAGTTCATAACAAGTTAACTTCGCCACTTTTTTTACCATCAATTATGAAAAATCATATTATGAAAAATCAAATATATATGAGACAAAAATTGTTATTTTGAATTCCAAAATTATATATATATATATATATATATATAATCAAAGTCTGGATAGTAACACTATAAAATACATAAGTTCCACATCCATTTTAAGATCATAACAAAAACAAAGGCATTTAACTCCAAAATTCTGGACTTTAAGCCATCGCTTTAAAATAGATCACTTCATACATGAAATTCAAACCTGCAAAAAACAGATTTCAAAAATTAAAAATTTACAATTCAAACATGCAAAATAAAACAAAATTCAAATATTGTAATTAAAATAAAATTGACATACATACCAAAAGAGTTAACTGTCATCCTCCAACATACTCTTTCCCACAAAATATATTGTAAACATATTTTCCACCAAGTATAATTTAGATATCTGTAAAAAGAAAAAACATAATAAAAAAACAAATAACACATATTAGCATATATACTGTAACTAAATATTAAATAAACAATAAGTAATAATAACATAACCAACCAAAGTTAAACAAATTTAAGATCTAGTCACTCTCTAATTAAGAGTACATGATTTAAACAATTTATAAATCTTATCTAAAATCTTAAAAAAAATTAAAAAGAAAAATTATGTTCTTGGTAAAAAAAAATTGAATTAGAGTTATATAATAATTTGAAAATAAATATAAAACTATGTATGAAGAAAGTTCACAAATCTCCATATTAAGTCATTCTTTCAATGGAATACTTATGTGGATAACGTCTCAAATCCTTGAGGTGAAATTCTCCTTGTGGATAAGGTCCCAAATCCTTCAAGTGAAATTCTCATCCCAAGTGATGTTATTGTGTTCTTGGTAAAACAGATTGTGAGTTAGCGTTAGATAATAATCTGAAAATAAATATAGAACTCTGTATGAAGATAATTCACAAATCTCCATGTATTAAGTCATTCTTCCAAAGAAATACTTATCTCATTGTGGATAAAGTCCAAAATCCTTCAGGAAATTCTCCTTGTGGATAAAGTCCCAAATCCTTAAATGTAATTCTCATCCCAGATGTTGTTATATGATCATATTTACACAACAATAAAATACTAATATCCTCAGCAGTTAAATACTTCTCTTCTTCTTCTGCAGTAGTCATATAATCAAATTCCACGATGCCCTTTCAAACTAAAGGACTCATAAATCTCCATATTAAGCAATTCTTCCAAAAAACTACTTATTATCTAAAAACGTTCACAAATCTCCATTTTAAAAAGCATTCTTCTGAAATATACTTATCTTCTCTTTCTTTGGTGGAATAAATGTTCTCATATAATACTACGCCATTCTTGGAAAAGAAAGCAAGGAATGCAATCGAGGAAAATTTAGAAACTTTCTCTTTTCTAATGTGGGATAGAATCTGTTATCAAATATTCAAACATATTCAAGTTCAAAATTAGGTCTTTATCATGATCTAACCTTAAATAAGTTTGAATGTACACCATTTAAGACAACGACAAACTTATCTACAGGTTCTATATAATTCAAAATAATTGAGGAACGACTAAACTATAAATTTGACAAAACAAAAATTTGATAAAAGTCAAGAACATACATTTATGAATCATCCTGAATGGACACATCCTTTCCTAATCTGGGTGCTTTCTCAATCCCAATCTCCCTTCCAAGCACACTCTCAAGTACTCTCTTATCCACATTAGCCTATATAACACATTTCAAATTTGAAAATTTAAAAAATTATATTCAAATGATTATATAAGACATTAAATTTAAATGATTTTAAGACATTAAATGATACATGTGAACTCCCACCCTTTTCAAACTCTCCCACTGAGAATTGAGATAAGTCATCTCAAGTACCAGGAGATGGAATAGAGAGTCGTGAACAACACAACTAAGAACTAAATCTAGGATTCAATGTGTTCACAATTATACAAAATTATAAATGTTGTTGATCTCTAATTCAAAAGAGTGGAGATTGAACAACTATTAAAAAGAGCATACCCGATTCAATCCATCCAAATTCAAACTTGTCGAATCAAGTCCCCTGCCAACTAGCGATTCATTTAACATATCTCCAAACTACAATTAATGGCAAGAAGAACTCGATTATTTCTATAGAGACAAGGATATCTAAATCTAGAACTCGAAGTAAACTATCATAAAATGCGTCAAAAGTTTCTTAAATAGATCACATAGAAATCTGTGATTCGGCTCATCATTCTAAATGACCTTCTTCCAACCATCCCGACAAAATTTTGCATACTCTAAAACTTCTTCTGCTGACATTGCATCTAAGTCTGCATCTATTTTATCAACAAATGTGGCTCGGGAATTGGCTTATGCTCTCTGGCGCTTCATGCCAACATCAAGACCATAAAATATAGCTTCCAAATTTTCACCGATTGCAGTCCTGGCCTCTTTGTCAACTTCTAATGTAGCCTGGAACTCTGAAAGTGATGCAAATGCCCCTGTTGGGTGAGGTAATAAAGTTTGTGGAGACCTCAACAATGAAACACTTCAATATGACCCTTTGCGATCATAAGTACGTCATTTACCAGTCTCATAATATTTGGATGATAGACTAGTATAATCCGGGTGCATCTGCAAGAAAAACTCTGCAAAAAGGTGTCTTACAAAATAGTGTAGAACCTCATCATTCCACGACAATTTTCCATATGCCACCAAAAATCTGTTATACATATGTTCGGCAAAGTCAGGGTGTTTAAAATATTGCACCTTCAACATTTTTCGCTTTGGGCCCTCTTTGAAATTGAACATGGAGATGGCGTCTTCTTTTGAAACTCTATTTTTTATTGTCTCCCATTTATCAGGAACCATCACCTTTGACTTTCACCGCCTCATTAGATCAACAAAACTGCTAGTGGTTGGCCCCATCTTCTAATATGCATCCATAAATTTTTCTAGTGAATGCAAAACAATTTGCAAACTTTGTTTGCTCTCCTGAGGAAGTTCCAAGACCGCCAAATCATTTTCCAACCTATTTTTAACACCTGAGCATCTCTCAAGCGTCATTTCTTCAGTATTCACTTCCCAGGGAAGTTCATCGTCAACATGTGAAGGATATGTGGATGTTGGCATGTAATCCTTTGTTTCTTCATAATGAGGCATCCTAAATCCACCTTCACCCTCTACACCGACATTTGAATCTTCATGACAGGCACTCTCATTGTCGCCCCTTGCTCTAAATTGATTTCCTACACACACATTTGAAATAGCTTCAATATTTAACCTCACATAAACTTAAATACAACAAAATTCAACAAAAATAAACAAAATTTAAGAAACTTAGCAGAAATATTCTCTTGTCTAGAGCTATTCCCTACATTCTCAGGTGTAGGAGTATTTATGTGCAACCCATCTAAGAGAGTTGCATCCATAACACTGGTTTGAGCAGGTTCTGCGGTTGATCTATTTACAGACTCATTTGAAAATATCCTCTGACGAGATTGTTGGTGCTCACTCGGAGTCACAGTTGAAGAAGGAGTTCGTGTTCTTCCTTCTTGAGAATGACTAGAGCATTTGTGAGGAATGTTTGGATAATCTCGTGTCGACATCACTCCTCAATATCTATCCACAATGCATATTTTATCAATAAAAATCTACAGATGTACACAAGTTCAATTAATTAAAAACGCAGAGATAAATCAAATTTTTAAACAATCAAGCCACAGAGGTACTCACTTATTAGGAGGCGCAAAGACTGGTCATTCAACCATGAATCTATCAACTAAAATATAAGTAAGGGGTCCATAGACAACATGGAAGATTCTTATCCTTCACTCATCATCCATGCATAGAAAAGTGGGGCATTTGAATCTATAGGTCTTTAAACACCAAAGTGAAGACCATCGATTCGGCTCCTGGTCGATTGCTCAGGCATGGACTAATGGCTAAAGGGATAAGTGACAGAAGATAAAACCACAAACTTTTTACAATAATCAATAAAACCCACACATAGAAGTCATTGAAATCAGAAGTTGGGTTCGCCAAGGGACTGTCATTCCACTAAGAGGTTTATCATTCACAATCCACATCAAAGAAGAAGATGAAAAAACTATACATTCAACTATGAATCAATTAACTAAAAGATAAGTAAGGGGTCCATAGACAGCATGGTGAATTCTTATCCTTCAATCATCATCCATGCACAGAAAAGCAGGGCATTTGAATCTATAGGTTTTTAAACACCGAAGTGACGACCATTGATTCAGCTCCTGATCGACTTCTCAGGAAAGGACTAATGACTAAAGGGATAATGGACAGAAGATAAAACCACAATATTTTCACAATAATCAATAAAACCCACACATAGAAGTCAATGAAATCAGAAGTTGGGTTCGCCAAGGGACTGTCATTCCACTCAGAGGTTTATCATTCGCAATCCACATCAAAGAAGAAGATGCAAAAATTAAACATTCATCCATGAATCAATCAACTAAAACATAAGTAAGAGGTCCATAGACAGCATGGCAGATTCTTATCCTTCACTCACCATCCATGCACAAAAAAGCGGGGCATTTGAATCTATAGGTCTTTAAACACCGAAGTGACGACCGTCAATTCAGCTTCTGGACGACTGCTCAGGCAAGGAATGATGACTAAAGGGATAAGGCACATAAGATAAAACCACAATCTTTTCATAATAATCAACAAAACCCACACAAAAAAGTCATTGAAACTAGAAAGTTGGGTTCACCAAGGGAAATCAATTCAGAAAAAACAATAAGAAAGTGGATTCATTAAAAGTTCCCTATGGTTGGATCCACTAAAAAAGCGTATTAGAAAATTTCTTTAATATTCCTTAAAAGTTCCCTATGGTTGGATCCACAAAGACCGCATATAATGTAATGCATTAGAATCCCCAAAACAAAGAGTTTAATCTTCATAACATCATATCTCTCCGTGTCCAAAACCTATTTTTACCTTGAAAAACAATTGTAAATCATATGAATCTTGGCTCTGGGAAAAAAATAAACCCCTTTTGAGACACTCATCAATCTTGTTTTATTATATATGTGGATTTGAAGATTTAGGTTGTCGCATTTCTATATAATCATGGAGAAATATTGAGAAAATTCAAAAGTGTTTATAATTTTTGATCTTATAATTAATATCATAAGTAACCTATCCTATCCCCATATAATTAGTTATTTCCCTATTAAGAGAATGACTAAAACTAGGTACCTAATGTACAGGCACAAGAGACTACTAACATGAAAGAAAATTTGAGACCTATTGCTTAATGGGGGTTGGCATAAATATGCCAATTCTTGGCTAAATCATTTGAGAATGGAGAAGGAGATCAATGTATAGAACATTGATATACCATTAAAAATACTATTAAATAGAAATTCAATGAAATATCAATTTACTTATGAAGAGTTTTTGTTAACTAGAAGGTAGGGATAAAATGTTATTTCTAACATAAAAACTCCCATATGATATGGGTTTTCATTAGAAAATGTTTATACTATGAGTGGATATATCACTAGTGTTAGGTCACATGGCCCTCATAACATTTTGATTCCTTGTTTCCTCACATAGTTCCTACCATGTTTAAATTATGACTACATATCCAACACAAATCCAATAACTTGTCAAATTGAAGTTATATTATATGAATATAAATATCATCAATAAGATAAGCATTGAATAACTTTGGTCAATATGTCTAAAGTAATAAATGAGTGTAATAATTAGTACCCATCTAAGACTCTTTTATTTCTATAAATTAGACTTTATCATCCAAAATGAAGTATTCATTATAACTATTCCTTTATTCAAAGGGCCTCTACAATTGGAAAATACCATCAAAGTGGAAGACATTGGAAAAGACCACCAAAGTGGGAGACTGGTTCATTTTTTAGCAGTTTACTACACAAGTAGGTCACTCATGTCTTACACAGAGATGTGACCAAGACTCGTGACAATATGTAGGACATGTGAAGCATAGGGGGAGATTTACTTACCCATTATCATTAGATCTCACTAGATGGTTTCAAGATGTGTTTTGTCAACCTAGTCCAAATATAAATGACTCTTGGCAATGAATATTTCTTTCTCTTGTTATTAAATGAAGAACACAGAAAAATGCAAAACTTGGCGTGAATTACATAATCATGTTAA
>ML786700.1:0-18809 GCA_009831015.1 Picea engelmannii | reverse complement strand
TTTCTTCTCCAAAATGACCTCTATCCTAAGCCTTATAGCTACATGATATTTTCAAGGTGCTTGGGCTTCAACGCACCATTGAACTTTATGTAATACAGGTAGGAACTACACCCATAGTTGTATTATATGATGTTCACACTAGTGAAATTAAGAGTCCATAGATGAGAATGTAAAGATAACGATTTTTTATTTCAATTTATGTTGTCAACCTATAGGTCCTTATCCAAGGGGTGTGCATTCCCCAGAATCAAATCGGGGGAATGGATGAATAGATATAGGGTATTTCCCCCATTATCTCAGTGTTAACTATGACTCATGCTAGTTAATGGACTAAAAAGCTATTATTTAACCCAAGCTATAGTTCAGGTTGATGTTGTTTTTCTCTCCAAGGTCTAAAGGCCTTGGGTTATGGGTGGGATAAATAGTGGAAAATAAATCAATGTCACATCAGTAATCAAATTGTCATTGCTCACAAATTCCACCACTATGATAACCCACACCCTCAAAAGTAGAGCTAGATTAGGTAAATAAAATTGAGGGGAAGAAATCAAGGGCCTATGCAACCTTGGATTCATATAAGGTTCTCTCGTTTAGCATCATTTGATGACTAATTATATGTAATTCCATCCCAAGTTCACTTCATCTAAGGATTCCCTTAGCGATGACTCATATGAAGTATCTGGGATGTATACTAGTTGGAAACATTCCTAGCCAAGAAAATCTTGGTATAGTAAAGAAGAAGGAAATTTACTACTTTTGGCGGAACACAATGTCTTTGTCTAACATAAGAGCATATTTGTAAATAAAAAGCTATACTTATCATGAACTATACTAAAATCACTACTAGGAGAAGCTTATGCTTGAGAAGCATCCACAACTCATGCTAACTACTACAGTTAATGAAGTAGTCAAAATTGCAGGTGAAAGTTGAAACTTGAAATGCTCCATCCATGGAGAGATCTAACTTCAAATAATCACCAACATATAGCTACCAATGCATGAGATCCTAATGCTCCATCTAAAAAAAATCTTTCCCAACAAATCCATCTCCAGATCCCAATGCTATAGTAGTTTCTCTTAAAGTGGTGTAATATACATCTCTCACTTCAAATGATCGTGAATATATATTGGCTTGAAATATTTAGTCTTGTGTCACTGTTCACTTTACTGGTTCCATACTTTGTTGGATTCATTTATATGATAAATTGGTCATGCTATTGGAAACAAATACTATGATGAAGTTATGGCACTTAGAGGAGGAAGTTACAGGTTATAACATGTTTGAGGATCCAGGGATAGTCATGAGAGGTAGTGATGAAATGCAGAAATGAAAGGTCATGACAAGTGTGATCTAACTTTCAAGTCAAACCAATTAATAAGCATTTAATATGGGACGTCGAACCCATTAATAAGTGGTTGCATTGTAATGATAGTTATTTAACTTTAGTTTTTTAAATATTTTTTGAACTTTGATAAATACTTCAAACATATAGTCTTCCACCAGGATATTAAATCTCATAATTATTCTCTAAGCCAATAAAAAACTATAAATTGAAAAAATAAAAAACACAGTTTGCAATTAAAATAAATAACTATTTTTAAAAAACCATGAAAAACATATACAAAATTAAATGCACTCATAAAAAGTCAAAAGTCTTCCACCACGATATTAAATATCATAATTATTCTCTAAGCCAATAAAAAACTATAAATTAAAAAAAATTAAAAACACGATTTGCAATTAAAATAAATAATTATTTTTAAAAAGCCATGACAAACATATACAAAATTAAATGCACTCAGAAAAAGTCAAAACACGTGAAAACTATAATACTTGACCTAATAAAGATTAAAAATATATTAACGAAGCATGATGTTATTTAAAGTCCAACAAAAATAAAATCTGTATAAATTTAGGTATAATCCCATTATTTTAAAAATGTATATAAAATTAAAATGTATATAATAATTGAGACAAATGCCAATGTATGTAATACATTTTACAAAGTCACATATAATTAACAAATATTAATAATGTGACAATCTATAACAAAACAACAACAACAAAAAAATCTTATATAAATTTAGTTATATAATCACATTGTTTTAAAGATGTATATTAAATTAACCAAAAAAACCAACATAAATAAAATCTTGTATAAATAATCACATTGGTTTAAACATGTATACAAAATTAAAATGTACCAACATAAATAAAATCTTGTATAAATTTAAGTATAATCACATTGTTTTAAAAATGTATATAAAAAAAATGTATATAATAGTTAAGACCAATGCCAATGTATGCAATCAAATTTACAAAGTTACATATTATTAATATTTATATAATAATATAAAAATTTATAAAAAAAACATCAAAGTACTTTTTTAAAAAATGCCTTAAACATCAACTTAAATGTAATTTTTGTAAAAATAATGTCAATATTTTCAGTATTTCATCTAAACAAACCACCAATGTCTTCATCTAATCCAATGTTTTCATATTGTATATATACAACGATATCTACATTGGTTTTCTGAGGATATCAACATCAACCTCCACATACTTTTGAAAATTCGTTTGAATAAGACATCATCATATCAACTTCAACAAGCTATTGAAAATTTGTTTGAGTAAGACACCATCACTTCATTGGTGCGAATTGCAAATGTACATGGTTTGAACTATGATGACATATTAATGCAATTATGCAAGTAACAAAATTTGTTGAATGGATGTTAAAAAGGGTGTGGAAGTTTCTCGAAGTTAAAAAGTTTACAAGATAAATTAATTTTTAGTTGAAATTATTTTTTAATTTTTATAGGAATTTTGTTAGAATTTATGGTGTTTTCTTTTTAGTTGAAATTATTTTTTTAATTTTATAGGAATTTTATTGGAATTCAATTACTGATAGATGCTTGATTTATGTTTCAAAAGTTAGCTAGATCTTGGTGAGGCCTTTACAGTGACATGTGTATGTGATGGCTACTTTGTTTGTTGTTCCAGATCAATGTTTATGGAATATTCATTTATTAATAAGCCAAGAAAGCAGAAGACCAAAACATAGATAATTTGTTTAGTTGTTGAAGCAAGATCAACTGCTGATAGAAGCTTGATTTCTATTTCAGAAATTAGCTAGATCTTGGTGAGGCTTTACTGTGGCATGGGTATTTGATGGCTACTTCGTTTGTTGTTCCAAAGCATAGTTTAGACCCGGGGAATGCCTTTGCATGGGTTACGTCAAATGGAAGCCAATGTAGATTCTTGTTAGTGCACCATCATGATTTATCAGTGTGACTTGACTGATGCAGATAATGCGTACAATTCTTTTAAACTTTTATGAACACCAAAATGCTAGTTTCTGTGGTGGATGGTATTTTAAAGGACCAGAACATGATAACCTCCATTAAAGTAGGTTTTTCATGCAAGATATTTTGTCAATTGACCTCTGGTTGACTGAAAAATTAGTTGTTAGGATCTATTCTACCTGTTAGGATCTCCTCTACCTGTTAAGATCACTCTAGCTATTAGGATCTCCTATACTAGTTGTTAGGATATCCTCTACCTATTAGGATCACTCTAGCTCTTAGGATAAGAGCGAGGTGTTGGCCTAGTTGGTAAGTGCACCGCCTTTAAGGCTTTGCTTTAACTTTCAAAGTCAATTTCAATTCTAATAAATGTTTGAATTTTTAATTTTAGTAATATGCACATAAATTGAGAACAAGACTATGGTATATACTAAGTTATGTTATGTAACATACTCACAAAATAATGTGGATTGACACTTCTAAAATGTCATAATACCACAAGTAAATATTATGGAAACATGGAAATATAATTATATTTGAAAATACATTTCCTAGCTAACTTGAGAAGACAGACTAATTTGAACAGGGCAATGTCGTGGGCACCCAACTGATTGGCCACAGGGCCAGGCCCTCGTGGCCAAGTCAAAGTCCAATGGATTGTGACTTGGCCACGAGGGCCTATCCTTGTGGCCAGGAAATTGGCGTGCCCACGACATTGCCTTGAATGACCGCCTAATTAATTAAATTTTAATTTAAAAAAATAAATTAAATTTGGCAGAAAACTAAAAGTAAAATTAAACTAAAAAACTAAAACTAAATCTAATTTGAACAGGGCAATGCTGTGGGCACCCAACTGCTTGGCCACAGGGCTAGGCCCTCGTGTCCAAGTCACAGTTCACTAAACTATGACTTGGCCACAAGGGCCTAGCCCTGTGGCCAGGCAGTTGGTGTGCCCACAACATTGCCCTGTTCGACCTCCTAATTAATTAAATTTTAATAGAAAAAAATAAATTAAATTTGGCAGAAAACTAAAAATAAAACTAAAATTAAAATTAAAATAAAACTAAAGATAAAATTAAAATTAAAAATTAAAATAAAAAACTAAAACTAAATCTAAAACTAAAATACAAATGAAAATCTAAAATTAAAAATTAAAACGAAAACATGGAGAAATACCTGAAACTCGCAGACAGCTCGCCAAAACGGCCTTTGCACCAACACGACCACTGCACCCAAATGCTCACAAGACCTCTGCGCCAAACACTCACACCTTTGTGCCCAAACGCTCACAGACCTCTTTGCTCACGACCTCACAAATGCTCACGGATGCACATAGATTCACTAAAACGCCAAGAAATTTTGAAAACCATTCGAATCGATGTGTGGTTGATATATAAACATTCTTTTGGTCGAACAATCTTTCAGCCGAAATATTGTTCGGCCGAAAGAATGTTCAGCCGAACAATCTTTCAGTCGAAACATTGTTTGGCAGGAATATCTTTCGGTCGAAAACATATTGCCGGATGGAAAAAATCCGTCCGACTAAATTTTTACACCCAAATCGAGGGTGTTGTCACTGCACCATTCGATTTGACGTTCCACTTTTCGGCTGAAAACTAGTTCGGCCAAAAAATAATATTAGTTTGGCCGAAAAAATGTTTTTTGGAATTTTGGAGATCCGATTGTCACGAAAGTGTTACCCACCTCAGTAGTAACAGTGTTACCCACCTCTGTGATTAACTATCCAACTCCCTTTCCATGACTACAATGCCTTGCCATACACATTGTTACTACTGAGATCTTTTCATTTATAGTCCTACCACTCCTTTTATCAGAAAGCACGTTGACTGATGTGGGATTCCTTAAGGCCCACCTTTCAACAAGTCTTGCCCCATCAAACTCAACACCTTATCTGGGATATAGACTAGAGTGCAGTTTGAGTACCTAGAGGCTTGTGTGCCTTAATGGTAAGTTCTCTCGCTGACAATCATGTGAATACATCAATGTTCCTTGATCGTCAGATCTTGCAATTGGCTCGACATCAGCTCATTCATTCGCACTTCACAAGATGTACTCGGGTACCTTTGCACTCATTGACATCAATGATGAGTTGTCTCGCATTGGTTAACGACATTCATCATTGGTCGGTAATCTAGTGACTTCTTTTCATGCTCGACATCGACACATTCATTCGCATGATTACTATTGTACCATCAGGTTTAGTAGCGAGTGAATACTATACACTTTTCATGACTCTATTAGTAGTTATAGCAACATGACTTCAGCCATACCAGAGTACCACAGTTTCACTTTCATACTTTGTCTTTTCCATGATTCATTCAACAACAGTTCAGATTCCTCCACTTCACATTCTCTAATCCAGCAGAAAACAGTCACTGCTACAACAACAATCACTTTTCATATGATCCTACAGTAGTGACATCTTCCATTCTCTAGCAGCCACATCATCCATATTCCTATTTCATAGTTCATCAACATTTTGGGTAGGTGGAGGTATGTTATTTTCTAAACTTTAATCATGTAATTCCTCAACTGCTAGCAATGAATAATTTGGAAAAATCCCTCACCCAATTCCCTTTCCTTTTCACTTCTATGACTTATGCCACGTTGCATGAGGACATGCAACAAGTTAAGTTGGGGGGTAGGGGACTTTATTCACTATCATCACTCCATTTTTCCATTACCATCATTCCATTTTTTCGTCTCATTTACCATTTATGAACATTTCTTTTCCAACAATATTCTGTTGCACTTTGCTTCATAAACATTGTTATACATATTGGCATGATTCAAAAAAATACAAAAAAGGGCTTTCTTATACTCAGTGATGTTTCCTTATGCACATTGATAGCATATATGTTTCAGTAAGAATATGGGAAAATTATTATCATAACAACAAGTGAACAAATAACGAAATGAATGTTGTTAACACAAGAACCAACATTTTTATATTCATGGTTTTCACACAAGAACCAACATTTTGATATTCATGGTTTTCACACAAGAACCAACCATAAGAAAATGTTAGGTGTTACTTATGTAAATCCCATCCTAGAAACATTCATTATCATCACTCAAATCCAACATTCAGATGCCAAAATTTCTTGAGAGGATCCATGCATGGTTGCATGAGGACAAGCAACAAATTAAGTTGGGGGGTATGTTGGGGCTCAGAAATGTCCTATTTTCATCCACCTTTCCCTTCATCATTATTCACATTTCATCGCCCCATTAACCTTTCAAGATATCATTTCATAAATATACTTGGGTTTTACCTTATTATTTTCCACTTTATTCATTTTAGTATTAAAAGGAAATTTGTGATTAAATGTTAGAAAATCGACATGTTTTCATATATATCTAAAAAATGTGTGATCTTTGTAATGTGTAGGAATGTGTGAAGGATTAATTCAAAAGGAATTCTCGAATACTTCCTCCACCATTTAAATATTTGAGGAGATAATTGAAGCCCATTCCAAGGAGAAGATCATGGAGATTTGGTCGGAATATCTTATTCAAGATATATGAGAGATATGTGTGAGGATTTGAAGGGATTATATTTTGTAACAATGGGAAATAGGTTGAGAGAAAAGTGGATCTGTAATAATGAGATGATTATATTAACTGCAAGGCTCTCATGTATAAAATATAGTGCTCTCTCTTCATGAGGATTCAATTATGGTAGTAATCAAGTAGAGAATTAGAGTAGTCATTAATGGTAGTCATTCGGTTTTGAAAGAAAGGGATTCTTAGCTTTAATTCATGGTTTTGGTTTTCATGCTTTCATTATTATTTTATGAAGATTGATTTGATTATTGTAATATAAGATTGCTTCATTGGTGAGATCTCTCATATGTTGTTGTGCCACTCAACTCTTCACATGTTGTATTTTTCTTTTCCTTCCTGTAGTTCTCCATTTCTAGATTAATTTCATTTATGCAATTTCCCATTCCTAGATTAATTTCAATTCCAAGTCCTGTGTTTCAATTTCCTGCATTAGATTAATTATTCAAATTTAGTCGTAGCTTAAAAATTAGATTAGATTAGTCCCGCTTCAATCTTGCATATACTTTGCATGTGTTTCGTAAGTTTACGATCCTCGGATTGACAAGTTAAATAGTTGAGCAAGTATTATAACTCAATTAATACAACATTAGTTTGGTTGAACTCCTTTTGCAAGTAGTGTTATTCCTCTGAATGAAACAATTGTTGTTCCTTTTGTTACGATTTTTGGCCCTTTCCAGGGGTTGAATATCTGGAGGACGGGTATTGAAAATGGAAGGTAAGAACCTATGTAGGCAACAAGTAAAACACTTGTGCCAGCGCCTACCTTTGGATGGTGCATAAAGGTTATATTTTAGGACTTCTTTAGAGCCCAACACCTATTTCAGTGAGAAGTTGAATGAGACCAAGAGAAAATACTCCAAATACGACAATGAGTTTTATGCCATAATTCAAGCCTTGAAGAAATGGAGACATTATCTTGTCCCACATGAATTTGTATTGTATAGTGATAACCAGGCTTTACAATTCATACCCAGACAAGAAACATTCAATCAGAGACATGTGAAGTGGGTTGAGTTTATGCAAAATTTTACTTTTTTCATAAAAAATATCGCCAGGAATGCTACCAAGGCTTATGATGCATAAAGCAGGAGATATTTGATTCTACAGGAATTCTAGGTGAAGACCTTGGGGTTTGAACACCTTAAGGACATGTATTGTGATGATACAGATTTCAAGGAAGTGTATGAAGCATCTCTAAACCCTTTGCTGAGAGACATAAGGCAGTGGACAAAGTACATGATTCAAGAGGGATTGATGTTCAAGGGAAATCAGTTGTGCATACCAAAATGCTCAATGAGGGATAATCTTTTGAAGGAAAAGCATAGTGGAGGATTGGTTGGACATTTCAGCCATGATAAAACGTTTGCATAGTTGAGCAGTTCATACTATTGGCCAGGTATGAGAACAAAGGTGATAAACTTTGTGAACAGATGTAGAATCTGCCAACATGCAAAAGCAAAACGACAGAACACTAGATTGTATCAACCATTGCCAATACCATAGAGGCCTTGGGATGCAATAAGCATGGATTTTATGTTGGGAATACCAAGAGAAGAAATAGGATTTGATTCCATATTTGTGGTGGTGGATAGATTTTCAAAGATGGAACATTTTATCCCATGCCAGAAGACCAGTGATGCAACACATGTTGCAAATCTATTTTTCAAAGAAGTTGTAAGACTTCACGGCCTACCCAGAAGCATTGTCTCGGACAGAGACACAAAATTTGTTGGTCACTTTTGGAGAACACTATGGAAGAATTTGGGGACAGATTTGTCCTTCATCTCAGCTTATCATCCTTAGATAGATGGACAGAATGATGTGGTAAACAGAAGTTTGGGAAACGTATTGAGGAGTCTGGTCAGTGAACGCCATAATCAGTGGGATCAGATTCTACCGCAAGCAGAATTTGCATACAATGACTGACCAAATACGAGCACTGGAAAGAGCCCATTACAAATATTGTATGGAATGCAACCCAGGGGAGTATCTGATTTGAGAAACTTGGAATAGAGTGATATTAGGAGCGTTGGAGAAGAAGATTTTGCTGCAGAAATGCAGAGGCTCCATAACCAGATCAAAGGACGGTTGTAGAGTTCTAACTAGGAGTACAAGCATAGATTTGATCATCATCGCAGATAACTTCAATTTGAAGTAGGAGATTAGGGTTTGGCACATCTTAGGAGGGAAAGGTTCCCTAGGGGGACACATAAAAAGATGAAGATGAAGAAGATAGGGCCATGTAAAATCTTGAGGAAGTTTGATGCAAACACCTATGAGATTTCGTTGCCAGATGATGTGGGCATATCACCCATATTCAATGTTTCAGACCTGTATCCTTACAGGAAAGATGACACAAAGGGATCAAAATATCAAGAGAAGATTCAATGGGAGAAACAAAAGCCTATAGCAGAAAAACCACAGATGGAGAAGATTGTTGATCAAAAGATTGGCAAGAAAACCAGAAGGAAGACCTATTTTGAATATTTGGTCAAGTGGAAGGGACACCCAATAGAATATGTTAGTTGGGAAAGTGAAGCTGCGATATAGAAGCATGGAAGTTCAGTGCAGGAGCTCATGGACATGAGTACATGAATTTTTTTCAATTGGAGTATGATGCAGGAGCATCGTTGGCAATCGCATGGAGCAAGAATTATCAACATCAAGGAATCTATGCGGGAGCTCAACGCTAGAAGTCACAACAGATATTTTGAAGTCCGCCTTAACTCAATGTTAGAATTAATCTTTGGGGCATGCTTGAAATCAGGCCTGGAAAATTTGGAGGCACGCTTGGACGATTACGAGTGAAGTGGAAGTTTCCACTCTAGCTCTGGATTGCGACTGATCCAAGATAGTCGTAGGATAGTCTTAGAGTAGACATGTAGTCAGGGGGAACCCTAAGAACCCTCTAAGTTAAATAGATGTTTTGTAAGCCCGAATGTGGCTCGTTGTAGAGTAGATGTTAGCTGCAAGTTAGTAGGAAATTCAGTTTTCAGTTGTTGTTTTTTATTTCAGTTGTAGCCATTTTCACTTTTGAATATACCAGAGGAAAATTGATCCAATGTATGGTGTGAACATTGTTTACAATTCTCTGTTATTGTGTTTTCATGAGTGAATGAATGAATCTCATTTTGAGTAGATGGAATTGTGAATGTTAAGATAAGTTTCAATTGTTTCTCTTCCGTTGAAGTAGTGCAAGGTGTGCACACAAAACACAAGTAGTGCGTTAACGGGATCTATTTTGATTCTGAAGCTCAAAAGAGATAATACGAAATTTTCCATTTGCAAGGAGTGCAAAGAGACTGGTGCAAGGTGTGCGTAGTCATCCACAAGAACCCAAAACCTTGTGTAAAGATCTAGTGCAAGGAGTGCACAGATCCAAGATTTGGCTAAGTGTCGAAGGAACTTTGCAAGAAGTCGAAGAACCAGAAAGAGAGAAGGCCAGGAGGGAGAGAGGAGTTTCTCGTCGAGAAATTCTTTGGATCTGAGTTATCGAAATCTCTGAGATGTAAGGAGTGCGTGGGAAATCGAAGTCTTCATGAGACCAAGCTCAGGAGGGGTAACACTTTTCATAAGTGTTAAAAATATCCAAGAATCAGACTCGTCAAAGGTGCAAAGGTTTAAGACCTTCGAACACCCAGAAGATGTTCTAACTCTGAAGATAGCGTAAGTGCAAAAGGGAAAAGACCTCAGTCGTCTGATGTGAACGCTAGAGAATTGGAACCGTCCATCGGGAGGGATGCATGGCGAATGACCAGTGTTTCGCTGACTCGCACTTTGGAGGATTCAAAGGACAGAATGCCAAGACTTCGTGAAGCCCAAATATGCGATTTGATCTGAGTCGTTGGATCCAGGAGAGATCTAGACCATTAATTGTCCAGGGTGAAATATCGACATTTCGGGGATCGGAGGATCAGAGGTGACAAGTCTTTCGATTTCGCGACATGCGAATTCTCGAAATCAATGTAACTGTCAGTTCTGAGGAGGGACCTTGACCAGTGATCTGATGCCATCGCAATTTCGGCTATCGGGAGAACAGTGGCAAGGGAACCCGGAAGTCGCGAAACACGAAACGTCGACTTGATCGCAGTCGCCGATCAAGGGAGGATCTGGACCGTAGATCTTGGGCCATCGCGATTTCGGCTATCAGGTGAACAGAGGTAGCAACACTCCCAGGGTCACGAAACGTGAAGTTGCGATGTGCCTTTTGCTCAAGCGTGTGGTCACCGCCAGTGGTCACACGGAATGAATGGTGTAGCGGAGAGGAGCTAGCGCCCATTTGGCATTGAGGTTAGAACAACACTTGGGAGAGAAGCCACGGGTCTTAGACGACCTGTGCATTTGGGGAAATGACCTGTGTAAGTCGGTTTGGGGTCTAGCAGAGACCCGGAGAGTCAATGAGACTTAGTATCTTGATCGATCCTAGACCAGGAGGTCGCGCAGCCCTTAGTAGAGAAGGGGGGTCTGCATCAATGGTATACATGGATGATAGCATGTTCTCATGTTGGCTAATTATTTTTCCAAGTACGTTGGCACAAGGGAGGAAATGGTTCAACATTGTCTATGGTAGGGTGGCATTGGTGTAGCATTTTCCATGGTGAAATGAGTACTTTGACATTCCACATAGTCCAAGGTTCTTGGCATGGATTTGGTCAAGACATATCGGTTAGTCGTAGTCCAAGTCATACAAGCAAATGATGGTCCATGCCAAACTAGCAAGGCCACACTAATTCCGTGTGAAAATTAGGCTTCTTGGGTGCTATGGCACACTCAAGCGGAACAAAAAGTCTAGACCTGTGACAAATGGTATCAATGTCACATTCAAATGTTGAAATTGGGGAAGTGTCTCCTCACCACCAACACCCATTTTATTAGAGGAGTTGATGGAGTTGGATTGACGAGGAAGTCAACAATTCAAGTGGGGCAGAATGTATGGACCATACTTGAGGTGTCAATGGCAATGGCATGGAGAGCGCACTAGGCAAACTTGGCTAAGGGTGCAAGATGAGTCTATAAGTTTGATAGCCTTGGTGACCGAATTGCAGGTGGTAGCCACAAGGTAGTTATCATGGTGTACAAATATGTAGGCTAGGAGAACCAAGGATGTCTAGCCAAATAGGGTGGGCGACTAACATTAATGAGTGTATTGAATCTATTTGAATGCTTGGTGAAGCACAAACATGGTCTTCAAGGACTATAATGTATCAACATAGATGCATGACAATATGGTAGCACATTGGGTAGTTGATTGTTCAAGTATGATGGCTAAGGGATGTATTGGTTCAGCATTGATTATAGTTGGGTGGTGATGATGTAGCATTATGTAAGATGAAACGAACACTTCGACATTTTGCGCACTATAAATATGAGTGGCTTGAGTTTGGTCACGATATATCGATTAGGCATAGTTTGAATTATGCAGGAGATTGATGGTCATACCTATAGCTAAAAGGTCATGTTGGTGCCATGGAGTGACTAGGCCTGCGACGCTCCAACAAAATGAAAAGTCTAGCCCATCACACAATTCCTCTTCGCTATGCATGGTAAATGGGGATATTGATATAGATATATATGGTCTTCCGTGCAATCATTCTTTCCACTCGCTTTCCCATCATTGCGAACATCCAACTCGAACGATTCCACTGATTTTGTTGGATACACGTGAAAGCATTTTATATTAGAAATTGTTGTGCTTACGATTCCCATTATGGCGAACTTCCAACCCCAGCGATTCACTGATTTTGCTGCATGCACGTGAAAGCATCTTATATTAGAAGTTGTTGTGCTTACAATTCCCATTATTGCGAACTTCCAACCCGAACGATTGCTGCATTTTATAAATAGAAATTGCTTACAGTAATTACGTGCTTCAATGACTGTGGGTCGGCCTAACAGTAGACGATTCCAGAAAAGCACGTAGTATCACGCTTCATTACAGTTGTTTTTTAAAATAAAAGTACCATGCAATACAAATACCTAAAACTTAAAAGTAATAGGTTTCACGATGCTCAGATATTTTAGATGGGTTTGAGGGCCGCACATGGAGGTCGGTTGAAGCTTTCCACACACTAATATATTCCAACGGGTAGGTTGGAGGTCAGTGATACTGCCATGGATTTATTTGATGACAGGGGACCATGGTTTGCGTTGACTAAGAATCCACCTACCATGCCAAATATTTTGGTCAAGGCACTTATAATGAAATAGGCAAGCAATGAGATGGCTAGATCGCAATGCAATGTGAGACTAAGTATTTGCATATATACCATACATATATATCACTGTGAGTGGTATATATTAGGTCAACTCAGGCTATATATATTATACATCTCCATTAACTAGAATGCTCTTTTAAATGGAATAATAATTTTTTTTTTTCAAATACTTTTACTATATCTTTATAAAGTTGATATCAAATTATTTTACTTAAAGTGGATCATGAAATATGTATTTATGGTCAACATTAAAATATTTCTATATATTTCTCAAACATAAGATATTTGGTTGATATTGTTTTCATAATTTTTTTTTCAAATTTATTGTTCTTTTATATTTATAAATATACATAAAAATGAATGAGGTTCTATAATAAAGTAATCATAATAATAAAGTTTATGAAAATATTATTTGGGCATCTTGGGATTGGTAATTGAAGGGTTTCTAGGATTCCCACAAGATTATCCCCCCAAGTCAAAGTCATTGACAACATGAAAGGGTACAAATCTAGTAGACTATCGGGAGGATGATGTTACTAGCCCCCACTCAGTGTTTCACCTGAGGGAAGAGTTATAAGAGATTTGGCATTGTGTAAGATCTTCTGAGGAGGTTGTGATAGAAGTTTGAGAGGATCAAGGAGTGTTCAAAGAGGTGTCACGTGGATGGAGTCACTAGGGTTGGGGGGCCTATCAAGGCTTAACTACAAGGTACTTGTGTGGGAGTTCAGAAAAAGCTCACTATAGCCAAAATAATTTATCAAGTATGACAATTCAAACCCTAGGTTGTGAAGGAAACGGGCATTTGGACAAGGTTCAAGGTGATGTTTGTTTGTTGTACGATGTTTCCCTAACCCTCATGCCCTTTAATGTATTTTTCATCTTTCTTGGATTGACTCAATCTATAGGCATAGGTCAACCAAGGTGTTACATGGCTAACTCCTATGCAAACGTGTATTAAGGTCAAAGTTAAGAAGGAATGATTGTCCTATATCATGTAAGGATAGAGGAAATAAAATATTTGATAAAACATTCCTTGGTAGGTAGATTCATGGTCAAATCAGTTAAAAGTAATTCACTTTACCAAAGGTGCTACATGGCTAACTCCTATGCAAAAGTGTAATAAAGTCAAAGCTATGAAGGAGTGATCATCATACATCATGTAAGGATAGAGGAAGTATAATATTTGATAAAACATTCCTTGGTAGGTAGATTCATTGTCAAATCAGTTAAAAGTAATTCACTTCACCAATGGTTGGATGGAGGGTCGAAGTTGGCACTAGGGTACATGACTATTTTCCACATTTTGGTTAGAGGGAAAATTTGTGTTGAATTGAGGCAAGAAAACGATGTGGAGGTGATTTTGAGTCAAAATTGTCTTTGGGACCTTCTAGGCTAGTTCTGAAGCATTGAAATCTGTGTTTTAACCCCAAGAGTAAGCCAATGTTTATTCAATAGGTATGGGTATTGTTGCAAGGTTTTCCTATCGAACTTTCGAGATAAAATATTTTCGAAAACATTGGTAACAATCTTAGAAGATTAATTGAAATGGAATAAGAATTTGCTGGGAAAAAGAGGATAAGAGAATGACAAAAATCCTAGCGGAATTGGACTTTTTTTTTGTAATATATCCATTTATGCATCCTTCTATTGTTGAATATTGAGAAAATTACAAAATCAAACAAACCAAACTAACCAACCACAAAAGAGAAGTTTGTGTTGTCCCTTGCATTTTAAAAGTACAAAAAATAGTAAATGCATTGTTTTCATATTAAACTATAGTTGTAATTGTCTGACTAATGTCTAAAATGACCGTTAAATCTACTCATAGGTGGGGAAAAATCCTCCAAACCTCCATGACTATTAAACAAAAAAGGAGAAGAAAAATCATGTAAAATCAAGGAGGCGAACCAAAGAATGCCTATGAGGGAGGCACCATTGGCTGAGGATGCTCCTCGTCTTCTACAACCTAGGCTTTGATCTTGTTGTCTATCTTGTCCAACTTTAGGTCCATGTTCTACAATTGAATTTGCAATTCATCTAGCTATAATAATATTTCCTAGTGAGCCTCATTTTGTTCCATGAGAACCTTGCCTATGAGGGTCTTGAGAATCCAATAAATGTCCACGATTTTTTAATAGAGGAAAGATCGACCTTGGTAGGTGCCCAAATATAGGATCTAAGAACCGATATTTTCATCCACAACTTCATTGTCTATGAAGTGATGAAGCACCTAAGTGTCAATATTGAGTGGAGGCTCAAAAGAAAAGTAGTTTGGTTAGGAGAAAGGGAGAGAAAACATAATATTTTTAAAATTATATACCATGTTTAGAAAAATCATAAATGCAATTAGGAAATTAGGATTTCTTGATGGTTATAGGTTGAGATCTTTTTAGAAATTTGCAAAAGTAGGTCAAAAATCAATTTAAATATTGGTTTAAAGAAGTAGAAAATGTGAATATTGGGGATTTAAAGAAAATGACTTAAGGACCTTCCCAAGAATGATTCATGATAACATGAATGAATAATTAGAAGCAAATATTTCAAACGAAGAATTGAAGGAATTCCTATGCTCTTTTAAGAAAGACAAGAACCTAGGTTTAGATGATGGTTAGATTATAGAGTTCTACTTAAGATTTTATGAGTTACTAGAGGAGGATTTCTTAAGAGTGGTGGAAGAATCCAAAGTATCAATAAAAATTTTAAGGGCAATGAACTCAAATTTTATTATTCTTATACCAAAAAAACGATGAACCCAAAGGATGAACCCTCTTTTGTAAGATTCCAGGCCCATCTCTCTATGTTACCTGTTTTACAATATTAATGCAAACATAATAGATATAACATGATAAAACTTCTACTGTTAAGGATCATTCTAAAGGAACAATTTAAGGCTCATTCTAAAGGAACAATTTGGTTTCTTGTTCAATGGGAGAATTCATGATGTTGCAGGGACTTCACAAGGGGAGATACATTCTATAAACTTAGGGAATAAACCAATAATGGTCTCGGAAACTGACCTACCAATTTAGCATATGAAAATTTTAATTGGACTTATATTACGCTGCTACTTTTGTAGATAGGTATGAAGCTACAAATTGTTAACTTGATCCTAAGAAGCATATCTTCAACTTAATTTGTTGGGTTGATGAATGGATCTCCCTTAGATTTCTTCTAGGTTTGTTGTGGGCTAAGGGCTAAGTAAAGGATGCCCATTGTTTCCTTTCTTGTTCCTTTTAGTGGCTAAAGGGTTACGTAGGTTGTTCCTAGATACCGAAAGATAAGGGAACATTAAAGTTCTTAATCTTTTTGATTTTGTAATGCTTACTCATTATCTATGACATTTTGTTTTTTTATCCAAAGCACATAAGGGAATTAACTCAAGTAAAGGAAATTCTAAGGGTTTATTGTAATGCATATCGAATGAATATAAATATGTAGGAGTCTACAATGCTCAATCATGGTTTGGAAGAAGGAAATCATGGTTTGGAAGAAGGTTAAAAGAGGAATATAATGTAGATATTACCTATGAAGCATACTTTTTTGGATAATGGAGTTCAATAATTCGGGATTTTATCTTAAGGAAAACAACTATAAATTTGAGGATTGTTTATGGTTATTTAAAAATACGGAATCTAGACTTTCAATTTGGTGTCATCGATGGTTTCCTTGGGGCATCGATTAGTTCTTGAAAAAAATATTTTATAGAGTATTCCAATCCATTGGATGTGCTTAGCCCACATTCTCAAAAGAATTCGCGTTAAGATCAGGAAAATGTGGTTTAGCTTCTTGTTGACATGGAAGAAGGAAATTGAAGACATTTATTTAGTGAAGTAGTCAAAGATCTTAAAAGATGATGGAGGCTAGGATATAAAAAACATGTATATGTTTAGTCAATCCCTAATCGAAAAGTGTTTTTATAGACTTTTTTTTTTTAAGAAAGGTTTATAGGGGCAAAGTGATGAGGTCAAAATATATTAAGGAAGGGTTTATTGAAGATTAGTTGAAATGTATTAAAGGAGCACTGAATATTTGTATATATTTATTCAAATATTTTCCTTTAGTTAGAAGATAAATTGCACGAAAAATTGGAAAGGGAAACAAGGTAAGAGTGGAGAAGATCTGTAGGCATTGTAGTGGAAATTTCAAGTTGTTCTATCTTCTATAGGTTGATTTACATGTTTTACGAATTTACAAGATTAAAGATGCAGTGGATTTAGGTTTGACAAATGACTCGATATAAATGTGAAAGTCTATAGAAGAGTTGCGTTTACAAAGTGAAAATGATGATGAATGAATATTATGTATAGATAATCCAAATAATAGTGACATATTTCTCTCAAATCTAGAAAATGAGTTGAAATGGACAAAGAATAAAGATATATGAACTTTTAGAGGAAAATTGGGTTATGAGAAAAAATGATAGAGGAGATGAAATATTATGGTGGTGGAAGGTTGTTAGAAACTTAAGAGTCTTCTCAAAACAATAATGTTTTTGTGTAGCTTTGGAAAATAAGATACTTACATGGGATGATGGGAAAAAGAGAAATTGGAATGGTTCAGGATTGTGTGTTTTATCTAAAGATGATAACAAAGTAGTAGATCATATTTTGGTTATTTTTCTTTTTCCTAATTTAGATTGGAAAGAAATATTGCACTTGACTAATGAAAAAAATCACCATAAATACGGTCTCTCGTATAAAAACAACAACTGCTCTTCTCTATCCTCCCTGATTTGCTGCATGTCTGGAGTTAGTATCTCCTTTGTTCACAATGGGAAACCTATCACGATGTGTCTGGATTAACAATAACCGACGATCCCTTCAGTCGAGAATGAACACGTGCAATATAATCTTCTTGTTTGATGGTCTTCGGCTTTAATTCTTCAGGCAGTAGCAATTTCATGGTCTTCTGCTTTAATCCTTCACGCAGTAGCAAATTTGTTTTAGACAAGGATTTCTAAACCTTGCGAGGGTCACACACTATTGCTTTCCACTTCTAGCAAACAATCTATTCTCACTCAGTCTAATCTATTCTTACATCTAAGTAGCATTGTCAATATCTCATATTTTTAAGTTCATCAACCAGTGCTCATATCAAATTAGCAAACCAAACCAATATGCACAAAATAATTTTCTATATTTTATTAATCAATCAAGTATATATTTATAAAAAAAATTCCCTCAACAACATAATAAACTCATGACAAAATCTCCAAACCACACATACATAAATACCATATTATAGTTGGAGCATATTTATACAAGAGGGAATCTATCAATCATAGATACATTAATAGGATATGATAGTTGGAGAAGATTTTCTTCAATCAACCAGATCTAATCAATTTAAACTAATCTCTAAATAAGCATTAATTCTAAGAAATACCAAATACATGGCAAGTAGGTTTCTAGCAGGAGTGAAAGTTTTCTCCTTATAGGTCACCTGGTGTTATTTCAAGTAACATGGTTTTCCTTAAATAAGAATGAAGAATCAACTTGAATCATACTTAAATTACTCTATTTAACCTCAATTAACCAGGATCCCATCCAATAATGATTGTCCCACTATAGTAAAAGTTAAAAGTTCGCCTTCCCATTCAGCGATATTGATATATGATTCTGCGGTATTGATATGATTAGTGGTCGAATGATCTGAACTTTAAATTGTTAAATGCACTGGGCAGTGCGTTGCCAACCG